>CM044549.2:17611830-17694132 GCA_024416835.2 Perccottus glenii
CGAGGAACATTTTTACCAGCTTCATTGAGAAGCTTAAGGCAATTCTTAACATTCTTTGAGTCTTTTTGCGGCCCAGTGTGAGCCACAAGCTTGCGAGTAGTACCTGGGCACAGTTCAAATAGCAGTTTGGTGGAGTTTGTAATCCATTCTGATCCAAAATGGTCCACAGCCATCAAAACAATCTCGTCCTGTTTCACAGTTTTGATCTTGATATAAATAAAGTTTAAAAACTCATCTTCCACAATAATTTTCCCTGTGTCAGTGCGGTAGATTTCAGGTTTTGTTCGAATTTGGCTTCTACCTGCAGCACCTGCCCATGCAGCAGCAGCCATTTTGTCTGCTCTCTTATAAAATGAACATATATCAACATAAACATTTACAAAAGAATGTCTAAATGACACCCGTGCTCAAAAGTACTTTTATTCTTTAGGGATTATTCTTACAGTAAGCATTTCCATTTTATATTATAAATTTTTTTTACACTTGACATAAATATTAAATAAAATATACTGTAAATGTCATAATAAATTATCTTATCAATAAAAAGGCAGGTCCAAAGCTTTGTAAATTGTCTAATTATAAACACATTAATAAAATAACTTTAAAACTGACACACTTGCTCATAATGTCTGGGACATAAATCTGCACTTTTTTTTGTTTATTTTTACAGTGAGCTCTTAGAAAATAATATTCAAAAGTCTTTTGAAAGTAGTAGCTCCTAACCCCCTACATCCTTGGGCACTGCCTCCTCACCAGAAGCAGGTGGTGCTGGTGAAACCTTGGGTGTGGTTAAACCAAATGCACAGTCAGGACAGAGGGGAGTTTTCAAGTGAAACATTTCTGTCAAATGTTGTAGATGACAGACAGCTACAGTAGGGTTAGGCTGGTAGAGTGGGCACAGCATCCCTTCCAGGCTTTTTACCTTGTGTTGAAGTACGCGGCTCAGTAGCTCAGTGGGTAGAGCGGCCGTCCTTCGACCGGCGGGTGGGCGGTTCGATCCCTGCTCAAAACATCCCAAAACATCATAACATCCCGCTCTCCCCCACATGCTGTTGTGTCCTTGGGCAAGACACTTAACCTACATTGCCTCCAGTGAGTGTTCTGTAACACTGGTACATAGCTTAATGTATGTAAAGTGCTTTGAGTGTCTACTACAGTAGGTGGAAAAGCGCTATTTAAAATTAAAGATTATTAGGCCTGAGCCGGTGATGACCGGGAGGGCCTATTGTTTGCTTTTTTTTTTTTTTTTTTTTTTTTTATTGTGACCAAAAGATCCTAAATTTGACCCGGTGAACATGCACGAAAAGTCATATTTATTGGTCCCAGACTTCAAGCTCGGCGAAAATGGTATGTTTTTGAAGTCGCCGAAAAAAAAATACGAGAAATGACTCAGTGGCGACCCCTACAAAATCAAAATACATTGGGCCTATGGAAAGTGAAAGTAACTTTTTTCCAACGTAGAAAAATGAAACTTGGTATATCCATAGGACACCTCAGGGCAAACAGAAAAGTCAATGACAGTCACACCTAAACTCAACAGGAAGTCCGCCATGTGGGGTGAACACTAAAATCGCACTTGCGCAGAAAGATGCAAATCATTGTGTTTTAATCTAAATGGCCCCAAATTTGGTGAGTATCATCTAGACACGTGTGCCAACCAAAGTTGTGACTTTGTTTATGATATCTTATCGGGTATGGGTGTGGCAAGCCTGTAACGAGGTGGCCATTTTTGTGAAAATAAACGTCTCTTAACTCTCAAACACCTTCTCGGATCGAGTTGGACCCAAAAAGGCGTTTGTGCACATTCATGACCTGAACACAAAGATATGTAAATAAAAGGGTTATCTTTAGAAATGGCTCTCCAGCGCCCCCTACAAACTTATAATGGGACCCAAGAATTTAGTTTGTCATAGAGACATAAAATTTGGTACACACATCTCTTATGTCATGACGAGCATAAAAGCCAATGACAACCACCCCTATCTATAAATGTGTTGCCATAGCAACGTCCAAATATGTCGAAAAGTCAATGGGAAGTGAAAATTTTAGTTTGTCGTAGGCAAATGAAACTTGGTACACACATTCAGTATGGGCTTATGAACAAAAAAGCCAATGGGGACCACACCCTATCAAACACGGGAAGGCGGCCATTTTGAATTGAAAATGTGAACCGACTTAAAATACACCTCTTTTTTAAAAGAACACAGAAAATAGCTGCTTCATTCCACAGACACCAAACTTGGGCAAAATTAGCTAAACACATGTATGTAAAATAGAGAAGCGTTTTCTAGACTTTTTTGCTCGAGTTATATTTTATTTTATTATAATTTGGTATATTTTTTTTTGTTATAATTTTTCTGCAAAATAATCCTCAATTTGACCCAGTGAACATGCACGAAAAGTCATTTTTATTAGTCCCAGACTTCAAGCTCGGCGAAAAATTTATGTATTTGAAGTCCCGAAAAAATTACAAAAATGACTCAGTGGCGACCCCTAGAAAAGTCAAAATACATTGGGCCTATGAAAAGTGAAAGTAAATTTTTCCAATGTAGAAATACAAAACTTGCTACATCCATAGGACACCTCAGGGCAAACAGAAAATTTTATTACAGCCATACCGTAAACTCAACAGGAAATCTACTATGTTGGGTAGAATGCGTGACCACCTAAATTGCACCCCTTGTGTCTAAAGGCTTTTCATCTAAACACCTCCAAATTTGGTGAGTTTCATCTAGACACGTGTGCCAAAAAAGTTATCAATTTGTTTTTTGTTACATTTGTGGCTGTGGTCGTAATGAGTCTGTGAAGAGGCAACCTTTGGGAAATAAATGCCATTTCCCAATTGCCAGGATCCTTCCTTTAGAGGAGGCCCCTCCAGAGCCACGGCTAGAGTCTTAGAAAACTCCTCAGAATCCTTTTACCGTGAAGTTTACGCTTATTAACTGCCATATAAACAAGTCCGCCAGAGCATTTCTTACATTTTTACATGCTGTTGGGCCATTTTTTTGGAGTATTCTAACAATCTATACATCAATACAATCCCTAAATCCCATATTTTAAGAATATCTGAGCATTAAGTTTATAGTAACTAAAGAAATTGATAAAAAGTGCAATTAACCACAAAAAAATTTAAAATCGTTTTTTTATTTTCACATATTTTCCAAAAAAAAAGAAATTTCCTAGCTATATCCCTCAAAAATTTGAGTATGAAAAATGTGCAGAATATCATTTCAAACTCCACAAATTTTATTTGAAGTGTCTACCTAATTCAGTTTTTGAGATAGACATATTTTTATAAACTGTGAAAAAACGAAAATATAATTGATATTTTTCCACACTTTGCAAAAAAAACAGCATGTACAACAAAATACTATTTACAATACTACAATCAAATTTCTAAGTGTAACAGAAACATAGGAGCACACCTAACTTTGTATAAGACCATGTTCATTCATAAAAGTACAATAAACAACCAAAAGACAAATTGATTCAGCGGATCAGAGAAGTCAACTCCCTCATGAACTGGTTGTAGTCCTTCACAGCTGACGGCACCGGCCCCTCCACTGGTGTCTACTTTCCCCCAACCTCTCCCAAAATGCCCAGATACAGCATGTACAGTGTACTGGAGCAGCTCATCTTCTCTGAGCTCTGCCCATTTGAATCTTTTACCTGCCACAGCAATATTTTTTGCTGGATTTTTACTGATGTTTTCACACAGTGTTTTATCAAAGAGCATCGTGAAGAGTTCTGATGGATATGGCATGTCCACACATTGTGACAGGTGGCTGCACACCTGGCTGTCTTTTAGGGAGGGGATGTGGCATGGGGTGTGGCAAGCTATCAGGCTCCTCTTGGCTCTTCCAGCTCCAGGAAGTGCATCTGAATGAGTGCTGCTTCTGTGTGTGTGCCTGCTGCAGACTCCTTCCTCTGCCTGTCCTCAGTGAAGTCCTCAATAACACTGTAGACAGAATAAGACATAAATATGAAACACAACAGTAATGATTATATACATACACTAATGCATAACTAGATCTAAACCTAAAACTATCAGTAAAACTAAATCTCAAGAGTTTGGTCTGGACCTGCTCTAACTGTGATTTATATATAAACAAGTGCAGTTGAATTGAAAATATAAATGATGACAAGTTTGTCAGTGGCATTATATATACTTTGAACACAACACACCTGAAGTTACACGTATTATTAGACGTCTTACGCACAACAACAATAAAACAATGATGCGCATTTGGCACTACTTTTCTCCAACTCAAACTCAAAACATGTCATGAAATATATACTTACATGTCATAGAAGTGATCTATTCCTTCCGTGAAGTGGACTTATTCATAACTGTCGGCACTATCTGGGTCAGACAAGGAGTAAAAAACCCGTCTTCATCATCCGACGCAGTTCCCAGATTCAGCCAAGGGGTAGTGCCATTTGCGCTGGTTTTCGCGGATCCATAATTATCCGTGATGTTGTGGGGAGTTAGTGCAACGTGTGTGGTGAGTGTCTGGAGTATGTGTGATGTTTGTTTTTGTAAAAGAGTGAAATATAGAATGAAAAGCTGCAGAAGTCTGCCGCGTAGTAAGTACTGTGAGCTAAAAAGAAAGTTACCCGCGGGAAATTCGTTGATTTCCGGTTCCGGTTCCACGACCAATCATATAATAGTTTATGCTCACAACTTGTAGACGTATATTCCTACATAGGAAGTGCTGTGAGTGCATACAGAGCTGTAGAACACCTGGAGAAGCCGTGCTCCGTATGTTATAATGATTTTACTGTGAGCGGTTTTTGCTAGACATTAGCAAACTCCTCAGAGGAACGAAACAGCGGTCTGAGACATGTAGAAAGCGTAAGATCAAAGTATAACTTCTCCACTTTCATATGCAAAAAAAATTATTGCTCTATCTTATTTCGTTGCAAATCTACAGGCATCTAAAAATAGGTATGCAAATGGGAGCGCGGGCGCTCCGTCCGTCTTTAAAGGGTTAAAGCACGAAATGCACTCCTACGAGTGCATGTGTCCCAGGTCTCAAGGGAGCGAGGGCCTTTATCGCCGCTAGGCTTTAATTAGGCCCGAGCCGGTGATGACCGGGAGGGCCTATTATTTTGCTCGGATTTTTTTTTTCTTCCGACCCAATGATCCTAAATTTGACCCAGTGAACATGCACGAAAAGTCATTTTTATTGGTCCCAGACTTCAAGCTCGCGAAAAATTTATGTATTTGAAGTCACTAAAAAAATATGAAAAATGACTCAGTGGCGACCCTACAAAACTCAAAATACATTGGGCCTATGGAAAGTGAAAGTAACTTTTTTCCAATGTAGAAAAATGAAACTTGGGTCATCCATAGGACATCTCAGGGCAAACAGAAAAGTCAATGACAGCAACACCTAAACTTAACAGGAAGTCCGGCCACTAAAATCGCGACCCTTTCGAAAAGATGCAAATCATTGTGTTTTAATCTAAATGGCCCCAAATTTGGTGAGTATCATCTAGACACGTGTGCCAACCAAAGTTGTGACTTTGTTTATGATATCTTATCGGGTATGGGTGTGGCAAGCCTGTAACGAGGTGGCCATTTTTGTGAAAATTAAATGTCTCTTCACTCTCAAACGCCTTCTCGGATCGAGTTGGACCCAAAAAGGCGTTTGTGCACATTCATGACCTAAACACAAAGATATGTAAATAAAGGGTTATCTTTAGAAATGGCCCTCCAGCGCCCCTACAAACTTATAATGGGACCCAAGAATTTAGTTTGTCATAGAGACATGAAATTTGGTACACACATCTCTTATTTCATGACGAGCATAAAAGCCAATGACAACCACCCCCTATCTATAAATGTGTTGCCATAGCAACGTCCCAAATTTGGAAAAAGTCAACGGGAAGTGAAAATTTTAGTTTGTTGTAGGCAAATGAAACTTGGTACACACATCCAGCATGGGCTTATGAACAAAAAAGCCAATGGGGACCACACCCTATCACACACGGGAAGGCGGCCATTTTGAATTGAAAATGTGAACCGACTTAAAAGAGAATAGCTGCTTCATTCCACAGACACCAAACTTGGGCAAAATGAGCTAAACACATGTATGTAAAATAGACAGGTGTTTTTCTTGACGTTTTGCTCGAGTTATATTTTTTTATTATAATTTGGTATATTTTTTTAGTATAATTTTTCTGTAAAATGATCCTCAATTTGACCCAGTAAACGTGCCACTAAAAGTCATTTGTATTGGTCCCAGACTTCAAGCCCGGCAAAAAATGTATGTATTTTAGTCCCCGAAAAGAATATACGAAAAATGACTCAGTGGCGACCCCTAGAAAAGTCAAAATACATTGGGCCTATGGAAAATGAAAGTAAATTTTTCCAATGTAGAAATACAAAACTTGGTACATCCATAGGACACCTCAGGGCAAACAGAAAAGTTTATTACAGCCATACTGTAAACTCTACAGGAAATCTACTATGTTGGGTGGAATGTGTGACCACCTAAATTGCACCCCTTGTGTCTAAAGGCTTTTCATCTAAACAGCTCCAAATTTGGTGAGTATCATCTAGACACGTGTGCATAAAAGTTATCAATTTATTTTTTGATACATTTGTGGCTGTGGTCGTAATGAGTCTGTGAAGAGGCAGCCATTTCTTTGGGAAATAAATGCCATTTCCCAATTGCCAGGATCCTTCCTTTAGAGGAGGCCCCTCCAGAGCCACGGCTAGCGTCTTAGAAAACTCCTCAGAATCCTTTGGAACTTGTAACCTTGTACTTTTAGACAAGTAATATTTACATTTAGCTTTTTTAAACAGGGGGGTGCAGCGATTCCTGAGTCATCTCAAATCTCCAGCCAGTACTTTGTTTTTCTCGCCTTAGCCCAAGCATAATCTATTATTTTCAAATGTTCAGACAGCTCCCAGGAAAACCAGGGATTGTGGAGACCTTTAACTCTAAATTACAAGGTGGTGTAGCAGGCCCCAGCAGTAGCACAGGCCCGGTTATTTGACATTACCGTGAAGTTTACGCTTTAAAGCACGACATGCAATCCTCCGAGTGCATGTGTCCCCGCGGTCTCAAGGGAGGCGAGGGCCTTTATCGCCGCTTGCGGCTTTAATTATTATTATTACGCTGTCAATTGCACTTATTGAGAGCTAAGGTGGTGAAATGCATAAACCAGTGTTAAACTTCATGCGTTGTCCTAAAATTTTTAAAGAATCTTGAGTGTATTCAACAGCGTAGTAGTTTTAACATTAGTCTAAATCTAGTCAGCAAAGTAAAGCTATAAGAGTCTCAGAAACTATAGTGCTAACGGCTGTTTTCAAAGACAGAACCTAAGAGACAATAGACAGCAGCAAACTTGAAGGATGGGCAGGAACAGTAACCAGGTCCTTCTGGAAATAAATTACAAATATATACACACTTTTATTTCTTAAATAAGTAAGTCAAAGACTGCTTGTTTTCACCACCAAACACTTAGAATAAATTCATAATTTGCCAAAATGGTTTCTCTGTATTTCTTTAGTCATTCAAGCAAGCTTATTTAAGAAGACTAAGACTCACACAACTCTGTCATGTTAGCATCCTCTCAGTGTCAGCTTAAGCAGCCTGAGAGACCTTGAGTTGTATAGACATTATAACACGTTAGCACAAAAAACTGACTGTAATTCTAGCAGATGACAATAACATATGCCCACATGCATGTGCTTCTTTACAAATGCAGAGTGTATTGCCCTAAAACCTACATAGTGTTCAGAAAAGCAATACTGCATAACTATGCCTCACCTTTTAATAATTAAATTATATTGCCTCAGTTGTTTTGATGGTTTCCTGACACAAAAAGAGAACAATAACTGCAGACAGTAAAAGCAGCTCTCTTTCGCCAAATCAACTCATCTTTCTACATCTCATTAATACAAGATACATACGGAGACACAACAATCCTAGATTACTTTGCAGAAGTGTAGTTGCAGAGCCTCTGAAAATTACATGTTGCTTTAAATATTGGCATTTCCTATAAACTAACAAACACAGGGCTTGATCTCTGTGGTTTTAGACAAACCTCTTGTGAGTTGCACAGAACAAACTTGTGTTAGTACACCTGCTACAACATCTCACTTTAAATTGAAGACCTCTAGATGAACAGATATGGAGAGACCACAGTCGTTTCCATACCCCTGCTAAACAACCTCAGATGTTAAATGTTACATTGAAACAGCCAATCAGTGAACAGGTTTCCTTTTATGGAAAAGACCCTAACCGCTTTTAACATGAAGAGTCAGACTTCTGAGATTTGTTTTGTCGCCGGTCCTTGCCACACATGGACGGGAAGATGATTGTTGTGCTATTCGGTATTTTTACATGACTAAAAATATTTATATTGGTACTATGTGTGCATTTAAGTTCTGTTTAATATCACATTTTTATCGATGTGTGCAGGGATTACGTCCTTTGTTCAGTTTTGGGCAAGTGGATCAGAAGTGGATATGACAGTGACACCAGGAGACAACATCACTCTCTACTGTGACTGTAAGCTACAAGTTGGAACATTCGTAGTGTGGTACAGGAACTGTTCTCATGTTCATCAACCTTCAATGATGCTCAGATTAAATCTAGAAAACTCTATATTTGAATATTTGCCCAATAAATCAAAAGATGACTGGATGAGACCTTTGCCTGGTTTTCAATTTGTGAGGAACATCTCGTCTAACACCCATGACCTGCTCATCACTAACATCTCACACTCCCACGAAGGTCTCTACTTTTGTGGAACTGAGACTTCTACAGTTGTGGTGGAAAAATGTATTTCTCCATCATACAAGTATACTTATGGAAATGCCACAACTAGGATCATATTGAGTAAGTATGCTACAAACCTTAAATAAATAGTAAAAAGATTTACTGATATCATGTTAGAGGGTTCAGGGTTATTGCATTAATTAATCCTTAAGAGACTCCTTTATTTATTTGTTTGCTGCGGCTTAGATATGTTAAATAATTTTGACATCCCAAATTATTAATGGGGTGGAGTTTGTTATTTGGGTTTGAGACCCCAGAAGAAAAGTAATGGTTGAGCCCTGGGTCAGTTTTGTTGGCGTTATCCGCCCCCCTCTGTAATGTCACAAGTCCACATATGAGACACATTTTACCACTTTACAATCATCTTAACTATAAGATATTTGGATGATACATTACAATAGACATGAAAGGACGTTGCGTCTAAGCTCATTGAAAGTTAGAGGTTTGAACAAGGTCACCAAGGTTTGTAAGGTTCTGACACACTTGCAACAATTAAAACAAGAATCTTTTTGTTTTAGTTTTTTTTACAAGAAACTCATTTGAAATCAGCTGATATATTAAGTATCAAGTGGGCTTGGCTTGAGTCACATTTTTTATTCTAAATTTGATAATAAGTCTAGAGCAATTGTTATTAGTACATTTACATTTAAATTTACATTCCTCCTTTAGAAAAAAAAGTAAAATGGTCTATATGAAGAGGGTGTATTTACCTTTTCAATCACTATCTAACAAATTCAAACTTTGTTATTTATTTTAAGTGAGACATTTATTTCAAAAACTGTCCCCTCACTTCCCAAACCGCCCACCCGAATCTCAGACTGACCAGTTTGTGAGCCTGAAATGGGACAGCAAATGTCAGATTTATTTTTTATATGGCAAGATAAGAGCTCTGGTAAAAAGACCCCACTATTATATTTAAACAAAAATGGGAGCATAAATTAGCTATAGACATCTCTGATAACCAATGGTAGATACTTATCAATCTGTGCAAGGCACTGTATAGAGCCCATCTTACAAATGTAAAATAAAAAAATCCAGATGTGTTGGAGTTTGTCAAAGAATTTCCTGCAGATATGTTTTGGTCATGTCCAAAGCTTAGAGAATATTACTCTAGCATCTTTCTAACTTTATCATAGGTCTTGCAAATTAATAATTAATAATAGATCCTAATCTAATAGCCTTGTTTAGCCTTGTTACTTAT
This sequence comes from Perccottus glenii, assembly GCA_024416835.2. NCBI lineage: Eukaryota > Metazoa > Chordata > Actinopteri > Gobiiformes > Odontobutidae > Perccottus > Perccottus glenii. Next base: position 17,621,830 of record CM044549.2, read on the forward strand.
AATAACATGCCCTCTTTATCACACCGAGTCATTGCCTTTACAACCTTGTCCTTCTCAAAGGGAAACATACAGCCCCACCAACATATGATATTTGGCTCCAAGAAATATTACAACGCATTTACATGGGGAAATTGCGGTAATTGTAATCATTATAAGCTATAGAGTTCCTTCTAAGAGTATGTTAATGATTAATTAATATGGTATTATAGTAACAGAGTTGAATTATTTTATTATTTAACCCCTGTTTTGTTTTTGTCTGGATGTATCTCCATGGGACCAGAGGGTGGCTGGGGCGGGATATGGAGTGAGAGTGTGTTTTTGAGTTGGAATTGGGGGAAGCAGTGGATGGATGGTTTTTAATTACGTCGATAACTACAGTCACTACTGGACCAGCCATTTTCAATAAACAGTCGGCAGGCTACCCTCAATAACATGTATCTCAGAATTTTCACAATTTGAAAAGCAAATCATTGTTTTATATGTGATTGGTTAAAGTGTTTTTTATTTTACAGATATAAACAGATCTGAGGCCAGAGTTCAGATGAGACAGAATGAGGTAAAAACAACATTTGTCATTTGTCTATTCACCAGTGAATAAGGAGCTTAACTGTTATATCAGTGCTATGTCATAACATCAATTGTTATATTTTAGGTTGAAGATGTGTGTTACGCTGCTTTAGAAATCTGTCAAGCTTTACAAAGGCCAAAGAAGAAGACAACACCCCACACTTCTGACTTTAGCACATACTCAGTCGTCATTTTTAATTAAAATGCTGAGTTGTAAAGTCATGAAATGTCAAAAAGTTGAAGTGTGAAAGTGTAATTCAGTAGTTAATTTTGTCATGGCTAATAAAGATTATTTATCCATTCATTTTTATCGTTTAGTCCCATTAGGGGTCACGAGTGACTGAGCCTTAGACACAGACAGTGACAGGCAACCAGAACTCTCACATTCATTCACTAGGGACACGTTATTGTTGCCATTGCCAGTCTTTGGACAGAATACAGAGTACCTAGGCCTAATCCACATGGACACGGGTATTTTTATAACCGTGACTTTTTTTTACACGGTTCTGCCGTTCGTCTACACGGAAACGCAGTATCAGGTCACTGAAACCGAACATTTTTGAAAACCCCTGCAGGGTGAGGATTTTCAGAAACGCCGGATGCAGCGTTGTCGTGTGGACAGTAAAACCGGCGTTTTTGCCTTGCGACATCAGAGTGTGCGCCGTTATCCGCTGGTCTGATTGGCCAACATGCCTTTACGATTAGGGTGATATCACCGCCTGCTGGTGTGGCATGCTCTTGACAGCGCTTGATAGCGGGTTTTTGCGTTTTCATGCGAGCCTTTGTGGACAGGATTTTTTTTTAAAACGCAAGAGGAAAAACTCCGGTTAGAAAAATACCGTGTCCGTGTGGACTAGGCCCTAGAGAGAATATGCAGACTCCTCACAGAAAGGCCAGAGTTGGCTGAGGATGTTCGAGTCTGCCGGGGTTTAACTCACAACCTTCTTGCAGTGATTCAGGATCGCTAAACATTTAGAAAAGTTTAATTAATTGTGAAGGAAAAGTCTGAAATCAATGCATCTAAATTAAAGAATTCACAGAGAATCTGTCTCTGACAGACTTTTCTCAGTCTGTATTTGTTCTCTGTGGGCTCAGTGTCGAGGCAGAGCTTTGCATTTTATTCTGTCAAAGTTTGTCTCAAATATTGAACCTGATTTAAACTTGCTAACAATACAAGTAATTAGCTCAAACAATTCGTGTTTGGGTGATTAAAATCAGAAAAGGTGTTAAAAGAGTGTTTGGAGATGAATGACAAATATAACTCTGCCTTAAGTTGTGTTAGTTTCAGTGGGAATCCTAAATGCTGTTACAGAGTAGGCATTTTAATTCAAATGTTACTCCATTCTGTAAAAACAAAGTAAATAAATCTTTGTATTCTGATTTTGAAAATGTTTTTAAGTGTTACATTTTAGTTATTAGTAACTCTAATGCTGAACTTCTCAGTGCATATTTCCTTGTGCCCGTTGTCCTCAGAGGAATGACAACAGGAAGAGATGAATTATTACCTTTGTAGTATATTTGTATGTTTTGGCTTGAATTGGTGGCTTTGTGTTTATTGTTCTCAGCATATTTTTGGAGTATTGGCATTATATTCAGGCAATGTCTTAATAAACAGACCTGTGTTTCCCTGTGGCTGATCTAACGTAGTCTTTGTTTTCTGTGGAGGTTCTTTTGGTTTTCCTAGTCTGTTGTTTTCTGATATAATATAGCATCTTTTGATTTTGCAGCATTTTCCTTTCTTCTGTGAGCTGTGTTTGAAAGCTACACACTCAGAAACATGCCTTCCATGTTAACATTTAGATCAAGACTGTAGGTATGGAATAAATGACACTTTACTTAAATAGTATACACATAAACACAATTCCTTACAGATGCCTATAATATCGACATAAATAGATAGTGATAGTTTGCAGCATTGTGGATACTATTTGTATGTTTTGGCTTGAATTGGTGGCTTTGTGTTTAAAATCTTCTCACATATTTATGAAGTAGTATTGAAGGCCTATGAAGGATTTTGCTGTAATAAAAACGCCTTATTCACTGTCTCAGTTTTATTGTGACTTTATCAACATTGACTATAATGGTTTACGCTGCAGAAACATTCCATGTTAACACTTAGATCAAGACTGTAGGTTGAATAAATGACAGAAGTGACTGGAAAAGCAAGTAACATAAACACAATTCCTTACAGATGCCTATAATATCGACATAAATAGATAGTGATAGTTTGTGCAGCATTGTGGGTACACAAAGTGGTAAAAACTCTGTTTAACCCTTTGACTTGCACTGTAACTGTACGGTTGACCTTTTTCCGCCATTTTGCTGTAATAAAAACTGTTTATCTTCATTCACCTCATTAGGAAGAGTATAAAACATTAACTATAATGGTTTACGCTGCAGAAACATTATATTATATGAATCTGGACAAGTGACTGAAAAAAACAGGAAAAAAAATGTTAAATGTCATTTGCTCAATGAAGATCATGTTTTAGTTTAATGGCATAAATCAGACAATAATATATATATATATATATATATATATATATATATATATATATATATATATATATATAATACATAAATACTAATAAAACATGGTTGACCGCTCGGTTGAGTTGCCAGTTTAAGACGTCAGTGTAAAAAGCCTGAAGCTCAGATTTATTTGATGTTAAACAAATGGTCATAGCACAAACATATCATTCTACATTCAATTATATCATTATACAGCGTCAATAATTATATTATATGAATCTGGACAATTGTGTGAACAAAAACAGAAAAAAAAATGAAATGTTGCTCAATGAAGAGGCTTTTTTCATACTTTTTTTTGCAAAAGTATTTCTTTGTGTGCAAGAAGCAGAGATCATCGGATTGTGAAACTGATTGATTGGAAGTGCTTAACCTACAATAAATTTCAAAGATTCATTTTACAAGAACAGGTCTTGAAAAACAAATAAATAAATGCCATTTTGGAAATCCGTGAACAGAGGCTTGTAATTTATTTTTAGCATAGCCCTGCTTTCAAAGACCACATACATTTCAGTGGTCCTAAATAGACAAAACAACTTTGTTTTAACTGATATCACCTTTAGCAAATAATAAAAAAATTTTTTTTTACAGTTTATAAAAACGGAAATATCTGTTTTTGCAAATAGCGCAAACATACAAGGTCTGCTGTGGTTGAACAAGCTGTTGACGTTTGACATGTGAATGGAAACTGTTGTGGTCTGTGTAGGGCCTGACCCCTCCTTGTTGCAAAAGAAAATTTTGAGCTGAAAATTCTTGATGCACCAGCACACTTGTAAATGCTTTCACAAACACAAAAGTAACCACAGTCTTCCTTTGCAGTCTGTCCACTTGAGAATTATTGACTATATGCAACAATAGCATAGGATTATTTCTACTAGTTTATTGGACGTTTTCTACAACCATGGGCTTTAGATAGAATGCTGTACCCATTAGACAGACTGAGTGCATTTAAATGGTTTATTGAATAAAGTGGTAAGGAAACACATGGGCTGCCATAAAACTGGAACAGAACAAACACAAACACAAATCAGCACAACCTTTTTTTTTACTTCACAATGTAAATGCAAGATTGTGATTCCATATTTATAATTTGTGAAATTCCTTTAAATATGGACTCTCATAATGGCTGTTTCTAGACAACATCACCACCTGCTGCTCGAAGGAATGAAAAAGAGGATGACGGCATAGATGAAGCTCCTTATCAAATGTGGTGCTCTAATGGGACATTTTATGTTAAGTTGCAATATGGATAGACTATGAAAGTAACATCATATAAAGCAAAGGCCATACATGTGTAGTGTAATATTTTTGATGCTATATGTTTTATTTTTGTATACTTATTTAGTTATTAATTTATGCATGATGAGTTTATGTTATGTGTCTTATGGTTTATACTTATGCATGGTTTAATCAAATGATGTTATAGTTAAAACATCTAGAAACATATTAATAGAAAAGAGAAAACAATGTCAGAAGGTATGGTTTTAACATAATTAGTTTAACACACACACACACACACACACATACACACACATATACACACACATATACATACACACACATACACACACACAGACACATTCACACACACAAATACACACACACACACACACACACACACACACACATACACACACACACACACAAATACACACACATACACACACACATACACACACACATACACACACACACATACACACACACATACACACACACACACACACACACACACACACACACACACATACACACAAAGTAAGTAAATTAAGTAAGTAAATTTTATTTATATAGCACCTTTCACAGATATAAATCACAAAGTGCTTTACAAAGTGCAATAAAAGAACAATAAAACTATGAGAATAAAAATTAAAACCACAAAATATTAAAAACATAAAAGCCCAATCAACTAAAAGCTTGTTTAAATAAAAGTGTCTTCAGCTGCTTTTTAAAAGAATCAACAGAAGCGTCCACTCGCAGTGACAGGTGCAGGGTGTTCCAGAGTCTGGGGGCGACTGCTCGGAAGGACCGGTCACCCCGAGTTTTAAAACGGGTTTTGGGGACCGTTAGAAGGTTTTGACCAGAAGACCAAGAGCGAGGAGGAGGAGTAAGGGGTCAGCAGGGCCTGTCCATGCAGAGCTCTAAAAGTCAAGACTAAAATTTTAAAATCAATTCTGAATTTGACTGGAAGCCAATGTAATGAGGATAAAACCGGGGAAATGTGAGCCCTTCTGTTGGTTCCAGTTAAAAGCCTGGCTGCAGCATTTTGCACCATTTGTAGTCGACTCAGAGACAATTTGTTAAAACAAGTAAAAAGAGAATTACAATAATCAAGATGAGAAGAAATAAAAGCATGAATAATCATTTCCAAGTCAGCTTTAGACAATAACACTCTCAATTTAGAAATGTTTCTCAAAAGATATAAACAGTTTTTGACCAACTGTCAAAAATGACTGTCCAGAGACATAGATTGGTCAAACAGAACACCAAGGTTTCTGAGGCTCGACTGGACAGAAGAACCCAGGGAACCAAGGTGTTGTTTGATTTGAGGTATTTTTTGGTCTGGTGCAAAGATTAAAGTTTCAGTCTTTTTTGTATTCAGCTGTAGGTAGTTATTATATAACCAGTTCTTTATGCAAGACAAGCAGTCCAACAAATCAGTAAGTTTATGAAACTCCGAGTCTTTAAAAGAACAGCTGAATGTCGTCAGCATAAAAGTGATAAGACACATTTTTAAAACCGTGAATTATTTCACCAAGAGGGCGAATGTACAATAAAAACAAAAGAGGACCTAGCACTGAGCCTTGAGGAACTCCATATGACAGAGGGTCATTTCAGACAGAATATTGTTAATAGAGACACAAAAGATCTGTCACTCAGGTAGGAGGAAAACCACTTTAAAATTGATCCAGAGAAACCCGTTTCATATTGTAGACGCTTTAACAATACATTATGGTCCAGAGTATCAAAAGCAGACGATAAATCCAGTAGGATCAAGACAGAGTACTGCCCAGAGTCAGCCGCCATCATAATGTCACTTGAAATCTTCAGCAGGGCAGTCTCAGTTGAATGACATTTTGAAGCGACTGAAATTTGTCTATAAAATTCTAGGTTGAGGCGGGGGTTCCCCACATCTGGTGTATTTAGTGGCAATTTAAGCTCCATTTAACATTAACATTGTGAGTCATGAACATAATCTTCTCTCATCCCTCCTCCATCTCATTTTACCGGGAAAGTAAGCCCCTTGTACCCCCCTTATCCCGCCGTATTACTTGATAATTACCAGTGATGTAGACTTCTGTTGATTGTCATAGCTCACGTGTCAAATTTTAATTTTGTACTGATAATACTGTGTGTTCTGCACACATTTATTGTACCAATGCCATGACCTAATTAAAATATTTAAGTGCAGATGAATGTCCTTTGTATTTTTAATTTTTATTTTAATTTTTACATGTTATTACAGTTTGTTACACAGTGTGTTACATTGTAATTAATAAGTGTGTAAAATAAAATGTTACCAAATTGTATTTACTGAATGAGCAACAGATTAACCCTGGTAACATTTGAAGACACATTTTACAGTAAATACTGATTAGAGCAAAGTTAAAAAAGACTACACTAGTGCTGAACAGGTCGGGGCTTGAGCCAACCCACGGGTCTCGCATTTATGAAATGATTATTATAAACCTGCCCCAGCCCACCCCACACCACTGTATCTATTTTTACAAACCGCCAACCATTAAATACACAAAGACATACTGTTTGCATATTTTTTTCCACAGGAGTTGCACTTCACAGTTGCCAATACTGCTGTTGTCTCAAGCTGCAACTATTTCTAAGAACCAGTCCCAAATATAAGATTTAGCAGCTTGACCTTCTCTTTTTTTAAATGATGAAATTTCTGAGCTTAATTTCTCCCGCACCTCATCTGCCATCTTCACTTCTTGTGACTGCGGCAAGAGATTCTTGGTGCTTTGTGACGTGAGGCCAAAGGTTAGAAGACGTCACACAAGTTACATAGCCCTAGTATGTACTGTAACCTTATCAAAGAACCTAATACACAAATATAATACAAATACACAAACACCACTCTGTAAAATGTAAAAGGTCATAAAAAAACTACAGAGCTACATGTTCCACTCAGACACTCAGATAGCCAGTCACATCTGTGCTTCCTTTAACAGAAAGACCGAGATGTTTATAACTTGGTGACAGACCATCTTGATGCAATTTAAGGTTATTGGTAACAATGGATGGGCAGATGTTTGTTCTCATTGTTTTATCAGGTAATTTTTGACTGACCCAAAATTAAGCTATGAAGCTAAACATTTGTTAATGTACAATTGTGTAACTGTTTTGCAGGATTTACAGCTTTTGGTCCATGGGTCTCTGGATCAGTGTTAGAAGTGGTGTTGAGACCAGGAGACAACATCACTCTCCACTGTGACTGTCCATTATCAGTTGGATTCTACACAGTGTGGTACCGTAATTGTTCTCACCTAAACCAACCTTCACTGGTTCTGAAAACAAAGGTGGAACTAAACACTGACCTGTGGAAGAGACCCTTGCCTTGTTTTAGTTTTGTCAAGAACACCTCCTCTAATTCCTATGACCTGATCATTACTAATATCACTGAATCTGATGAAGGCTTCTACTTTTGTGGAACTCAGACGAGCAAAGTTGAGGATCAAACACACATTGTTCATAAACATGTGTTCACATTTGGAAATGCCACAACAAGAATACTACTCAGTAAGTATGTCTCATCTAAAATATGTAATGATGCATCTAACAATCATAGGAATTATGAATTTAGTGTTAATTACACATTTATTAAAGCTCTACTAATGCTTAGTGAGCATGTTTTATAACGTGTTATCCAATCTATTATCTAGATTATATATTGATATACGAATATATATATATATATAGTAAAATTAGTACTGTAAAATAACAAACCAGACAACTTTGTGTCAACAGAAAAGGTGACTCCAAAAATACAATCACTCTATTTATAAAAAACACTCTTTTGTGAATCTAGACTCTCGTAAGCTGAAGGACCCGACAGACTGTGGTGTTTGTTGGACACTGCTGTTTTCTTTGTGCCCAGCTATGGCTCTTCTCTCCACTTTGCTCTCTGTGTTTTTGGTTTATTTTGTTTGTCTCAAGAAGGGTAAATGAAACTATGACACTTTACACACATTTTATTTAATTTTCTATATGTGTTTGGGTAAAGTATTTTTATTTTACAGATATAAACAGAGCTGAGGCCAGAGTTCAGATGAGACAGAATGAGGTAACAACAACGTTTGTCATTTGATCATTCACAAGTGAATAAGGAGCTTAACTCTTATATCAGTGCTATGTCATAACGTCTTTTGCAATTGTCATATTTTAGGTTGAAGATGTGTGTTACGCTGCTTTACAAATCCGTCAAACATCACAAAGGCCAAAGAAGAAGACAACACCCAACACTTCTGACATTTGCACATACTCAGCCGTCAAAACCTCCAGATAATGAAGTGCACCATTTTCAAGTAAAATGTTGTAAAGTCAAGAAATGTCAATATAACAACTAACAATTCAGTAGTGTATGTTGCCATGGCTAGATAAAGATTATTTAACTGTGAGGAAAAATTTTCAAACAAATGCATCTCAATTTATGAATTCACAGAGAATCTGTCTCTGACAGTTTTCTTAGTCTGTGTTTGTTCTCTGTGAGCTCATACAGGGCAGGACTGAGAGGTAATACTGCTGCTGCAGCTATATTCTGCCACAGAGACAGAGTGACCAGCACCAGCTCACAGAGGAAACTGAAGCAATTCTGTCTATCTGTTTGACTAGCGCTGTTTGATTAGCTTCACTAAATAATGATAATGCTATTTATTTATAAACTAAATAAATAGCATGTGAGAGTCTAAAGTACAGCAGTCAAACACAGTAGGCTTTGTTTCACGTCATATTGAGCACTATTTTTTTCCTTCCTTCAGTTCTTAAAGACCTGGACATGTCTTTAAAACCACAGAAACTTCTCTTCTGATAGCCAAGCTGGTATACACTGTGGTTTGTTATATCGTCACATCCTTGGTTTCTCTGATTGGTTTACTCAGCTAACGTTAGTTCCGCTCATGGTCCAGCCTTGAAAGCCTATTCAAACCCTGCAATCCCAGAATAATATCTCTGTATGTAATACAATGAGAAAGCAGTCTGGCTGGCGAGGCTACCTGTATTAAGCCTACGCATGTATGTTTAATACGGATGTTCTAGTTGTAGTTAAAATAGAGCTGCCACTCTGAACTGTTTTGAATCAGACAGCAGCCACAGCACAGCAAGCTACACTTTATCCACTTTAGCAAAAGGCGTTCACTAGCTCACCGTCTGTGTCTCTCCACTGCTACACAGACCAGTACAGTAACTAGTAACACATTCTTGTTTTAATTAATACATACTAGGTAAAAATGCATAACAAGTAACAGGTAAACAAATGAGAGTTGTTGATAAAGTTCTGTTTTAGGGAAACACAAGAGACCAGTGTTTATTATTTGGTTTTCCATCAGAAGCAGATATATTGGAGATTTTAAGAAAACTTTGTTTAATATCCACTTATTAAAAGTACTTCTAAGCAAAATAAATTGTATTATTTATGGTTATTTATAAACTTACAAAATGGACAACATTAGCATATAATGGATGTAAATGTAAATATGGGGACAGTTGGAACTGGCTTTTTGGGACGGTACTGGGACAATGATGAAAAAAGTTAGCCTGGAGCCCTGCCACAATTCCATCTTCTTAAAGTGACAAAACAGCAAGAAAAGCCACCAACCATTGATGCTTTTTGAAAGAGGTGGGGTGCACTACACATGGTTTGCAGCTTTCGCGACGTCACCTAAACTTTTCCTGAACATACAGTTAAATGTGATGTTTAAAAGCAGTGTTATTTAATGTTACTTGAAGACTGATTTGCACTTTTTATTTATTTATTTACTTTATATTTATTTATGTTTTGCCTTTAAATGTAATTTTTTATACAGTTTGCCAAAAGTTCAACAAAGTACTTCAGATTTAGTCATTGTGACATTTTGACATTCTGCATATTACCAAAAAAACAATAAAAAAAAAGAAATTGGCTACTCAATACTATTAATAATCAACACATTTTTTTAAGGCAATATATCATCAAAAAAATTTTGTTGTGACAGCCCTACCTGTACTGTCTACTTCTATACACTCATTTGTTTTTGCTTCTCTGCCAGGCCCGGATTGGCTAATCGGGAGCACCGGGAAAACTCCCGGTGGGCCGGTACGTTTGTTTGGCCGCGAGGGCCGTTGTTGTCATGGGACTGGATTGAAATATTTTTTTTATTTTACCGCAGCCGCACTCTTTTTATTTATTATTTTACCGCAGTCCCACTCTTTTATTTAATATTTTCTCGCAGAGTGCAGCCTGCAAGACAATGATGACGTTTTGACTCCCTTGCCCCGCCCCCTGACACGGCCCCTTGCAAGTTGCTCAAAATAAAAAAAAAGCCGCATTAAAAAAATGGATAACAGAAAGCGCAAAGGCGGCGCTAAAAAAGGTCAGAATTATTTTTTTAAAAAAAAAGCTTTGGAAACTGACGCGGCCAAATGTTCAAAGCTGAGCACATATTTTCTCAACAAAACAAACGAAGACGACGAGGCGGGTAAGTAAGCTAACGTTGAGGTAGTTAGGAGCAGTGCAAGATGCTAGCGACCGTGCAAAACAACGTCGTATGTAAACCACCGTTCATGTATCAAAGTTTTTCTTGTAGCTCTTAGCAGCAGCCGCCTCTAGTACCATTTGCTGCCAACAGTGAAGAGCGAGGCCCAACGTCCCCAAGCTCAGTCATAAGCCCAACACCAGAATGGGCAGGTAGGATTGTCATTCAGAAGAAATAATAGTAATGAAGAGCCCTGCTCAATGAAAATCATTTTCTTACTTGTTTCCAGTTCAAATATCTAAATATTCTTAACCCAAGATACATTTACAAGTGAAATGGCAGGAGAAATTATGTCTTTTTCTGAGAAAAAACTAAAAATTAAGTGATTTTTGTTTTTTGTTGCTTAAAAGCTAAACCTAAAACAATTATTTTTCTTACCCCATTGGCAGATAATGTAACTTGTTTTAAGCAAAAAAAATACTTAATTTTAAAGTGTTTATTCATACTTGTTCACTAAATCTTGATGTAAGTTTTTTTAAAGATATTTGGACTGTAAACAAGACAAAAATACTGTAGAAAACAATGTGCCTATTGCAGACTTGTATTCTTAGGTTTTAATTTTATTATTGTAATATAGTCAGTAAGGAACTAAAGTGGGCCGGTCTAAGGCATGAAACTCCAGGGCTGAAAATGAGTCCCAATCCGGCCCTGTTCTCTGCGTTAATATCTACAACATGCCTTATTTTTTTCTTATTACAGCTTGTAGCTCATAGAAATAAATCTTGATAGCATGTTGTCACTGAGTAAAGTGTCTCATTACTGATACTGTCACAAGAGTGGAATATAGCTCTGCTTCTACACATTTAACGCAAGAGCCCACTGTTTAACAGAGATGAGCCCCATGCAATTTTATTTATGTTTAAAGAACACAAAATACACAGATTAATATTTTATTTATTTTACTTTTGAGAGGTGTACATGGCAGAGTGGTCCTGCCTCACAGCAAGAAGATCTGTTGGGGCGGCAGTAGCTCAGTGGGTAGAGCGGCCGTCCTTCAACCGGAAGGTAGTAGGATCGATTCCCGCCGCCCAGTTCATACTGTCGTTGTGTCCTTGGGCAAGACACTTAACCCACCTTGCCTCCAGTGACTGTAACACTGGTAATGTAATGTAAGTCGCTTTGGATAAAAGCGTCTGCTAAATGAATAAATGTAAATGTAAATGTAAATGTAAATGTAATCATGAGATTAAACCTGTGACTAACTGGCCACTTTGCAGGGTATACCCCGCCTCCCAGTGTTGCTGGGATAGTCTCCAGTCACTAAGCAGATGAAAATGAATGAATTACCTTTAAAGATGGTAGATATGACTGAAACTAAAGTTTATAGTTACTTCAATGTGATCATTTTAAGTCTTTGTGAGTGAGCTCTCACAGATCACAGATGGGATCAGACGGAGTCTCCTGTGGCTTTAGTTTCACTGAATATTCATACGTCAACAGCGGCTCAATATTTCAACAGAAATGTGATCTTTTTAAATACAAATTTGCACTTTATCTCAAAATTGTTCTGTGCAGTACACTTAATCAAAGTAATGGCACAACAGTTTTAAGTTATATGAGTTATTGAGTTAATTATGTCTAACGTTTGCATACAACAAATAAATGCGTAAATTCATAATTTGCCAAAATGGTTTCTCTGTATTTCTTTAGCCATTCAAGCAAGCTTATTTAAGAAGGCTAAGACTCACACAACTCTGTCATGTTAGCATCCTCTCAGTGTCAGCTTAAGCAGCCTGAGAGACCTTGAGTTGTATAGACATTATTACACGCTTTTTAAGGGAACAGGGTTACAGTCAAGTAACCCGAGACATTCTGTTTAACGGTACATTTTTAATGATGTGTGCAAGGAATACATTCTATGTTCAGTTTTGGGCAAGTGGATCAGTGTTGGATATGACATTGACACCAGGAGACAACATCACTCTCTACTGTGACTGTAAGCTACAAGTTGTAACACTCGTAGTGTGGTACAGAAACTAATTGGCTAATTGGGAGATTTGCAAGATTTCCCAATGGGATGGTCAGGATGAGGGCTTGCCCGGAAGGCGGCTGTACATTTAGTGAGGCTACCCACTGTTTAAAATTTCTCTTTAGCTCTGTTATTGGACTGGTTTGTTGAGCCGCCGTATAATTTGCTGCCTGTAAAAAGGAAAAGGGAAAATAAAACTAGCTGCGCTGGATTCAGAGAGACAGCAGGAAGTGGTCATATGCAGCCAGTGCTCAGATTAAAGCTAGAGAATTTAGAAAATGTGCCCAGTAAACCAAAAGATGACTGGATGAGTCCTTTGCCTCGTTTTCAATTTGTGAAGAACATCTCATCTAACACCTGTATGTGACCTGCTAATGACCTACTCATCACTAACATCTCACACTCCGACAAAGACCCCTACTTTTGTGGAACTGAGACTTCTACAAGTATCATATTGAGTAAGAATGCTACAAACCTTACATAAATAGTAAAAATATTTACCAATATCACCTCTAATATGTTAGAGGGTTGAGAGTTATGGCATTATTTATTTGAATCCCTTACGGACAGTAAGTATTTTATGTGTCACCAGCACAAAAGCTACTTTAATTAACAATAACAACTGCTGAATTCACAGCACATCATCCAAATTAAGCAATGCACAGATTGAGTTAATGAAGCTAAAAAAAAAAACTATATTGGTTTTATACGTCAATAACTAGCCGTTTTCAATAAACAGTCGGCAGGCTACCCTCAATAGCATGTATCTCACAATTTTCAGTAGTAGACAGTACATTTACATTTAGTCATTTAGCAGACGCTTTTATCCAAAGCGACTTACAAGTGAGGAAAAACAATGGAAGCAATTTTAACAACACAAGGTACAAAAAGCATAAGTGCACAAAAAACAGTGCACTTATGTCAGTTTAAACCCAGCGCAGTATACAACGCTAAGGATAAGAGATTTTTTTTTTTTTAAAGAAAGGAATCGATAGAAAGGAAGTAGAACTCAGTGTTTGTCAGTCAGGTATTGTTGCAGCACGCAGATCATTCCACCAATGTGGAACAGATCCAGAGAAGGTACGCGAGAGTGATTTTTTACCTTTTTGGGACGGTACCACCAGACGTTGTTCATTTGCAGAGCGCAGGGATCTGGTAGGAACGTAGGTCTGTATTAGTGAGTGAAGATATGAGGGTGCAGAACCAGTAGTGGTCTTGTAGGCCAAGAGCATAGCTTTGAACTTGATACGGGCATCAACCGGGAGCCAGTGTAACCTAATGAATAGAGGAGTTATGTGCGCTCTCTTCAGTTCATTAAAGACCACTCTTGCCGCTGCATTCTGGATCAGCTGCAGAGGTTTGGTTGTGCAGGCAGGGAGACCAGCCAGTAGAGTATTGCAATAATCCAGTTTGGACAAGACAAGAGCCTGGACTAGAATTTGCGTGAGTGCTCTGATAGGAAAAGTCTAATTTTCCTAATGTTGTAGAGGATGAATCTACAGGACCGGGTGGTGCTGGCAACATGACTTGTGAAGTTTAGTTGATCATCAATTACCACTCCCAGATTTCTGGCAGTGCTGGACGGTGTAATGGTTGATGGGCCTAGTTGAATGGAGAGGTTGTGGTGGGTCTTTGGATTAACCGGAATCACAAGCAGTTCGGTTTTTGCAAGGTTCAGCTGCAGGTGATGGTCCTTCATCCAAAGTGTGATGTCACTCAGACATGCCAAGACGCGAGCAGAGACCGTCGGATTGTCAGGTTGAAATGACAGGTGGAGTTGAGTGTCATCTGCATAGCAGTGATAGGAAAAACCATGCTTCTGGATGACAGAGCCAAGGGATGTCATGTATATGGAAAAGAGTAGCGGTCCAAGCCCTGTGGCACCCCTGTATTGAGATGTTGGGACTCAGAGACCTCGTTTCTCCAGGATACTCTGAATGACCTATCCGAGAGGTAAGATTTGAACCATTGCAACGCCATTCCAGGATGTGATGATTAACAGTGTCAAAAGCAGCAGACAGATCCAGTAAGATGAGTACAGATGACTTGGATGTTGCCTTTGCCAGTCTCAGAGCTTCGATGACTGAGAGCAGGGCAGTTTCGGTGGAATGTCTGCACTTGAACCCAGACTGGTTCTGGTCCAGGAGGTTGTTCCGTGTGAGAAAGGATGAGAGCTGAGTAAACACAACTCTCATCCAGGGAAGGGAAGGAGGGAAACCGGTCTGTAGTTTTCTAGCAGAGTAGGGTTAAGAGTGGGTTTCTTCAGTAGTGGTGTGATGCGGGCCTCTTTGAAAGCTGTGGGAAATGACCCAGTGGAGAGAGATGAGTTGATGATGTGGGTGAGAGCAGGCACGACAGATGGAGAGATGGCCTGAAGGAGATGTGTGGGGATGGGATCCAGCGGGCAGGTAGTAGGGTGGTTAGAACTAATGACCTTGGAAACATCTGCTTCAGTTAGAGGAGAGAAAGAAGTGAGCAAACACATATCAGGGGTCTGAATGAGCTCTACAGGTGGTGGCGCAGAGAACTGACTGCTGATGGTGGTCGTTTTCTTTATAAAGAAAGACGCGAAATCATCAGCTGTTAAATCCGATGAAGGTGGGGGAGCAGGCGGACAAAGGAGGGCAGAGAAGGTTTTAAAGAGAGTGCGCGTCAGGTGAGTTGATTAACCTAGAATGGTAGTAGACAGTTTTTGCAGAGGTGACATTAGCGGAGAAAGTAGAGAGGAGAGACTGGTAGATACAGAGGTTAGTAGGATCTTTTGACTTGCACCATTTTCTATCAGCTGACCGGAGGCTGGCGCGGTGCTCGCGTAGAACATTGGATAACCAGGGGGCAGACGAGGATGTACGGGCTGGTCTAGATGTAAGAGGGCATAAGTTGTCCAAGCAGAATGTAAGCGTAGAGCACAGAGTGTCGGTGGCGTTGTTTGTGTTTAAAAGAGAGAGCTTCTCAGAAGAGGGGAGTGCAGAAGAGACAGCAGAGGAAAAATGGGGGGGACTGAGTGTACGCAGGTTGCTGATCAAACGTTTACATAACCATATGTTGATTTTGGCCTGATAACATGCAAAAAGGTTCGAATGTCTACTAAAGGTAACCATCCTCACCTGTGATCTGTTTGCTTGTAATCAGTGTGTGTGGATAAAAGGTCAGTGAGTTTCTGGTCCTGAAAGCCCCTTGCATCCTTCATCAAGTGCTGCACTGATGTTTCTGTATTCTGAGTCATAGGGAAAGCAAAAGACTTGCCTAAGGATCTGCGGGAAAAAAGTAAATGAACTATTTAAAAACAGGACTTTATTAATTGCTGAATGAAATAAAATAAAAACAAAAAATAAAATAAAACTGGGAGGCAGGAGTGCTAACCACTCCAACATGTCGCCCAAATAATGATACGCTATTATTGAATGTTCTATAAAGTTAAAGGATTTAATAGTGCGTTTTGCTCACACCATGCTTCTTGGTACCATAGATATATATAAGTTTATAAAATAAATAAATGATAACAAAGTAGGCTGAAATGCGGCAATATGTGATATTTTAGGGACAGGCTTTAGTAACCCATTGTATCACTGGCATTCATGTATTTATGGGGATCTAAAAGCACTAGACTTGTAATTAATTGTATAACCTAATAGTGTATTTGTGCAGAAATAATAAAAACAGTCTCTATGGCAGTGATTTAAATTTCCAAATATTTAATATACTGGTAAGTAATAAGAGGTCTTTTTATAACACTCCTGAGAGCAGGCACAGCCCACGTTTGGTCGACTTTAGAGCACAGATGCACAGATTAAACTTGTTGCACCGTTTCATCACACATTTGCATTATACAGACTGTCCAATAACTTGAAGGCTGCGGTTCAATTCCCGCTCCCCAGTTCATACTGTTATTGTGCCCTGGGGCAAGACACTCTGGAGGCTGTAGAGGTGTGTTTGGTGGTGGTTGGAGAAGACTGTGAGTGCCGTGTGTATAGCAGCCCCCCTCTCTGTCTGCCCCATGTGTGAATGGGGTAAATGGAAGCTTTGGGGGCCCAAGACAGGTACAAAAAAAGCTTTTACTGTCTATCAAACAAAGGCCAAAAATATATCTTATAAAAAAAACTCTATATCAAAGGCGGGGGCCTCAGCAACCCAATCCCACACAGAATCTGGCGCTAGGAACGTGAAATGTCACCTCGCTGGTGGGGAAGAAACCTGAGCTTGTGCCGGAGGTTGAGAGATACCTCACCTCCATGCACAGCTTGGGCTCTGGAACCCAACTCCGGTCGGGGATAGGTCTCACACTGTTGTTTGTGATTACGGGCCAAAAGTCTCCGGTGCCTGTCGTGGCGGCAATCCCCGAACCCAGTGGTGGACACCGAAAGTAAGGGATGCCGTCAAGCTGAAGAAGGAGAATTATCGAGCCTGGTTGGCTTGTGGGACTCCTGAGGCAGCTCATGGGCAGGCCAAGTGGGCTGCAGCCCGGGTGGTTGTGAAGGGAAAAACTCAGGTCTGGGAGGAGTTTGTTGAGGCAGTGGAGAAGGAGTATCGGTCGAACTCAAAGAAATTGTGGCAATCTGTCCTGTGCCTCAGGAAGCAGTGCCATACCAGCACTGTTTACAGTGGAAATGAGAATCTGCTGACTTCAACTGGGGACATTGTTGGACGGTAGAAGGAATACTTTGAGAATCTTCTCAACCCCACCCCAACCCCATGTCATGACACTGAGGAAGCAGAGGCCGAGGGCTCAGAGGTGGACTCGTTCATCACCAAAGCTGAAGTCACTGAGGTAGTTGGGAAGCTCCTAGGTGGCAAGGCACCGGGGGTGGATTAGATACGCCCTGAGTACCTCAAGTCTCTGGATGTCATGGGACTGTCTTGGTTGACACACCTCTGCAATATCATGTGGCGTTTGGGGACAGTACCTCTGGACTGGCAGACCAGGGTAGTGGTCCCTCTTTTCAAGAAGTGGGACCGGAGGGTGTGTTCCAACTACAGGAGGATCACACTCTTCAGCCTCCCCGGGAAAGTCTATGCCAGGGTACTGGAGAGAAGAATGCGCCCGATAGTCAAACCTCGTATTCAGGAGGAACAATGCGGTTTTCTTCCCGGTTGTGGAACACTGGACCAGCTCTATACCCTCTGGAGGGTTTATGGGAGATTGCCCAACCAGTCCACAGTGTGCTTTGTGGATCTGGAGAAGGCATTCGACTGTGTCCCTCGTGGCGCCCTGTGAGAGGTGCTCTGGGAGTATGGGATCAGGGGCCCTTTGCTAAGGGCTTTTCGGTCACTGTACGACCGGAGAAGGAGCTTGGTTCGCATTGCCGACAGTAAGTCAGACCTTTTCCCGGTGCATGTTGGACTCCTTTGTCACTGGTCCTGTTCATTATCTTTATGGACAGGATTTCTAGGCGCAGCCAGGGGCCGAAGGGAGTCTGGTTTGGAGACCACAGGATCTTGTCTCTGCTTTTCGCAGATGATGTTGTCCATCAAGCCAGGACCTTCGGTGTGCACTGGGACGGTTTGCAACCGAGTGTGAAGCTGCTGGGATGAGGATCAGCATCCAAGTCTGAGACCATGGCTCTCAGTCGGAAAAGGGTGGCTTGCCCCCTTCAGGTTGGTGGAGAGCTCCTTCCTCAAGTTGAGGAGTTCAAGTATCTGGGGTCTTGTTCATGAGTGAGGGAAGGAGGAAACGGGAGATTGACAGAAAGATTGGTGCAGCTTCTGCCACGGTCTGTCGTGGTGAAGAAGGAGCTGAGCTGCAGGGCGAAGCTCTTGATTTACCGGTCAATCTCGGCTGGCCTGGGAACGCCTCGGTATCCCCCTGGAAGAGCTGGGGAAAGTGTCTGGGGAGAGGGAAGACTGGGCGTCTCTGCTTAGACTTCTGCCCGGTGACCCGGCCCCGGATAAGTGGTAGAAGATGGATGGATGGAACTTTCAATATTTTTTAGTAATTTATAATCAATGAATGGATTACATTTAATCTCTATCTCAAAACAGCACTGACAGAGAAACTGAAATAAACAAACCCACATACAACGCAAAAAAAAAAAAAAAAAACATGTTACCATTTTATGAAAACATTTATGTTCCCAGATAAACACCACTCTTAACTGACATGAAGACATAACAGTGCCATAATAGTTTTGCAGTGTGTGGGTACATAATAGTTTGCAGCAGTGTGGGTACACAAAGTAGGAAGTCTATCGGGTTAAGCAGAGAACATTGAATTGTAGAACTGATTGACAGCATTAAATTGAAGGAGCTTAACCAACAATAAATTTCAAAGATGCATTTTGTAAAAACAAGTGCATTACACAAACACATACAAGGTCTGCTGTGGTTAAACAAGCTGTTGACGTTTGACATGTGAATGGAAACTGTTGTGGTCTGTGTAGAGCCTGACCCCTCCTTGTTGCTACAGAGGAACCTGAGGTGAACTTAAATAAGCACACCTCAACATGTAAATATATTTACAAACACTTAAGACACATACACATAAGTAGCCACAGTTTTCTAATTTCTTTCTTATAAATGCAGATTATATGTATTTTCTATACTTAAATGAATTAAAAAAAGTGTATAACAAAAAGAGTGAGTGAGTGCAGTCCTTTAATCCTAAGGTTAACAGGTGTGTAAAATCAACTCCATTACCAGGTGGTCAATCAGAAGTAAGAAGGGGAGAAAGAAAGTAAGGAGAGGAAGTAAGGTCATTAAATTAACAAAATAAAGAGGGAAAAACTAAGAATCTTCAAAACAATATCTATACTTACACACAACCTACAGCACTTGATCGTCAAGCTTCAGCCCTGAATCTTGACAGTCTTTGTTGGCTGAGGATTGAACACCTACCTTACAGAAGTGTCCAGAGAAAATACATTGTTTAAAAAAAAACACATATAAAAACTTACCTAAATAGGCAGAGGCTGCAGTTACACATAGATTAGTACAGCATTTATTTCACGTTACAATGTAAATACAAATTTGCGGCTCAATTTTTATTTTGTGTAATTTCTTAAAATGGTGGAATCTCATCTCATAATGGCTGTTTCTAGACAACACTAAATAATACAGTGGTACAGGTCAAGTTAAAAAGGGCACAGGAAACTACCACAAACAGAACTGCAAAGATAAAAAGCACAAAGTGAAACCATGAAGCTGCAGAGTTTTCTGAAGTCCTTCATTTGAACTGTTGACTCTTTAAAATTGATTGACGTTAGATGACTAAAACCTTCCAAGATAGACCAAGAGTGCTATTTTTAGATTGAGAATTGAAGAAACATTGAAGCCAGACCCATCAACTTTCTTTACCATCCAGAGAAGTCCTGACCAATCATAACCATTCATTGAGAAATGAGTGGACTTTGTGCGATGCAATTTTTATTATTCCAGAGGCAGTTTATTGTGTATGTTGCTATGGTTCAACTGTATTCAACTGAACAAGCATAAACCCACCTTATTTACCCCAAATTACCATTCCCCCCAGTTTATAACTCTCTCTCGAGTCTCAACTGTCTTTATAAACTTTATTTTTCTATGTAGTGGATTCATTAGAGTAGCAACAGCATGTAATACTACCAAGAGTTTAAACTATTAGTAACTGACTTTCACAAAGAACACTCTCTGTTTGAAGACAGTCACAAGTTAAGCATTATTATCTGACAGCATCAGTTGTACCTCTCTGTAAAATGTAACGTGTCATAAACAACCACAGAGTTAAATGTTCCACTCAGGTGGCCAATCACATTCTTTCTTCCTTTAACGGCAAGACCCGGGCTGCTTATAACTTGGTGACAGACCATCTTGGCGCGACTTGAGGTCATTAGCACAAATGGACGGGCAGATGTTTTTTCTCACAGTTTTATCAGGTAATTTTTAATGACTTAAAACTAACCTTTAACTATGTTGATAAACATTTGTTAATGTACAATTGTGTAACTGTTTTGCAGGATTTTCTGCTTTTGGTCCATGGGTCTCTGGATCAGTGTTAGAAGTGGTGTTGAGACCAGGAGACAACATCACTCTCCACTGTGACTGTCCATTATCGGCTGGAGTCCAGACAGTGTGGTACCGTAATTGTTCTCACCTAAACCAACCTTCACTGGTTCTTCAAACAAAGCTTAAAGAATTTCAACAAAACATTGATCAGTCACTTTTGATGAGACCCTTGCCTCGTTTTAGTTTTGTCAAGAACACTTCCTCTAATTCCTATGACCTGATCATTACTAATATCACTGAATCTGATGAAGGCTTCTACTTTTGTGGAAATGAGACGATCATTTTGGAGGATCATCAATTTGAGGATCAAACACACATGGTTCCAAAACCTGTGTTTACGTTTGGAAATGCCACAACAAGAATACTACTCAGTAAGTATGTCTCATTACGTCCCTTGGAGCACAGCATTATATTAGGAGAGTGGGTAACACTTTATATAAACTACACAATATGATGCATTTGTAGAGTTTTAGTAACTGATTCAACTTTTACAAAGCATTACTACTACATTAATATTCCAGGTTAAAAAAGATACTTGTTTTAGTCCCATTCGGAGTTGCGGGTGACTGGAGCTTATCCCAACAACTTTGGGCTTGATGCAGGGTACACCCTGCAGGGTACACTGGACAGTGGCCTGTTGGTCGCAAGGCTAACATTTAGACATAGACAGTAACAGACAACCACATCTCACATTAATTCCAATACATACATGCATGTCTTTGGGCGGTAGGAGGAAGCCGGAGTACCCGGAGAGAACCCACAGTAGAAGGAGAATGTTCGAGTCGTCCAGGGTTTGATTTAACAACCTTCTTACAGGAGCGCTAACCACTCTGCCAAGTGCACACAAAAAATATTTATTTATGAACTTGGTTAATGCTTTACTACTGCATAATGTGTTTCCCGGTGTAGAATACATAGTGATATATTTTTAACCTATATTTATAGTGTCAGGTGTGTCGGACCCAGGGCAGGGGAGAACCCTCAAAAAATAAAAATGGGTTTTCTATTGCATTTTCAAATAATAATTTTACTAAATGTTTTTGTTTATTTATTTATTTACATAGTGCTTTTCCACCTAGTAGGCACTCAAAGTGCTTTACCAATCTTACAGCTGAGCACTGGAGGCAAGCGATCAGACCGCCACCCTGCCGCTCTCTTAATACTATACACCCTGTCTGAATAAAGTGATAATTTGATTATTTCACTAAAAGTAATGATAACAGTTGTCCGAGGGCCCTAGTACCCCTATGGAAATGTTCAAAATGGTTTAGTCCACATGTGCGCCGGGTTGATTTAACAAAGCCACAGACATCCTGAGTGACAGCCCGAGGAGCAGGAGGTACCTGTCAGCGGCAGGCTAAGCCTCCTGTCAGAAAAAAAGATGTCTTGCGTCAAGAAAGTATAAATTGGTCATCAAAAGAGAAAAGAAAGAAAGAAGAGGGAGAAAAGGTGTAATGTGGGAAAGCAGCAACTGACAAATGTCTTTAAAAAGAGGTGAGCTCCAGCTATTACTGCAGTTTCAGACAAAGCCACAGCAGCAGCAGGTCCTCCATCATGTCCAGATGAAAACACTGAGGATGTGAGACAAGGTGAGTTAATGTAGGCAGTTAAATAGTTAGACTTTAAAGACCTGATCAGCCGTTTTGCAAATGTCCGTCAGTGGGCATTTAGTTAAATGGTTTTCTTCTTAACATTTTCAACAATAGCTATTATTTTAGAAAATAATAAAATTGATCAGAATTAATATTGAGTTTTTTGTCATGTTACTGATGCAGTAAACATTATAAACACTATAGAATGCAGAGTAAATCAGTTTTATCTACCAGTCAGTGCAGGCTATAAACCAGCAGGGTAACAAAGTGAAAGTAGTGATAAATGAACTAGACTGTAAAACGTACAGGGATAAATTTGAAATGTATATTGATGAAGGTCTACAGAACATGTTATAAGGGCCCACCAAGATGATTTGTACCTAGGCCCCAGAATTTTCTGCTACACACCTGCAAAGTGTACATTGTATTTTCAGAATCATAACAAACCAGCCAACATCATGTCGATATAACAGAAAAAGTGACTCCTAAAATCTCCTACAATCACATATAATGAATAGGGCTGTGCAATATGGACAGAATAATCGTATTGCATTTTTTTTCAAAGAATATTGCAATAGCGATTTTTATTTGCAATTTTTTTTTTTTTTTTTTGCTTTTTCAAACATTCTTCATGCTTAATGAAATCAGTGCACAAGAAATGCATAACAAAACATTTATTACACTTTAAATACATTTAAACTTATTAAATTTTATATTAAATTAAAGCTCACCGGCACAAATGACCAGTGAGCTTTTATTTTATTTGCCTATTACAAATTAAACCATAACCCGCTAACGTAAACTCTGATTCGAATTAAAAGCTAAATAAATAAAATTATAGCCATTTGCGATTTAGAAATGGCATGTGCTCAAATTGCAATTGTTTTGCGATTAATTGCACAGACCTAATAATAAACACACTTTTTGTGAATCTAGACTCCCGTAAGCTGAAGGACCCGACAGACTGTGGTGTTTGTTGGACACTGCTGTTTTCTTTGTGCCCAGCTATGGCTCTTCTCTCCACTCTGCTCTCTGTGTTTTTGGTTTATTTTCTTTGTCACAAGAAGGGTAAATGATACTATGACACTTTTCACACATTTTATTTAATTTTCTATATGTGTTTTGTTAAAGTATTTTTATTTTACAGATATAAACAGATCTGAGGCCAGAGTTCAGATGAGACAGAATGAGGTAACAACAACATTTGTCATTTGTTCATTCACCAGTGAATAAGGAGCTTAACTCTTATATCAGTGCTATGTCAAAACGTATTTTATAATTTTCATATTTTAGGTTGAAGATGTGTGTTATGCTGCTTTAGAAATCCGTCAAACATCACAAAGGCCAAAGAAGAAGGCAACACCCAACACTTCTGACTTTAGCACATACTCAGCCGTCAAAACCTCCAGATAATGAAGTGCACCATTTTCAATTAAAATGCTGGGTTGTAAAGTCAAGAAATATCATTATAACAAATGTAATTCAGTAGTGAATGTTGCCATGGCTACATAAAGATTCTTTAATTGTGTGAAAAATGTCTCCAGGAAATGCATCTCAGTTTAAGAATTCACAGAGAATCTGTCTCTGACTGTTTTCACACTGTGTTTTCTGTGGGCTCTGGGTTGGGGCGGGGCCTAGAGGCGCTGCTGCTGCAGCTGCTGTGCCACAAAGACAGATCTGAGAGTGATCAGCACCAGCTCACAGAGGAAACTGAAGCGATTCTGTTTGACTAGTGGTGTTTTATTAGCTTTACTAAATGAAGCTCAGCTTATTAAACTAAATAAATAATGTGTTTGTGAGCCTCTGAAGTACAGTAGCTTCTGAGTGAGTGTGACACAGACAGGACTCATTGGAGCCTGTACTGTTTAGGTCTATGCACTCAATTTCATTTTGCTTCTCTTAGTTTATAATACATACAGTCTGCCTTTTGCTTTTTGTTTATTACAGCTTGTAGCCAATAGAAAACATCAGATTTTTGCAGTACCTTTTAAAGCAATGATTTTAGTCTATTGAGATTTTTATTTTAAATAAACATTGATAACAAGAGCATATTGTCACTGAGTAAATGTCACACAAGAGATATTGTCACAAGCAGAGTGTAGCCTCATAAAGAGTGGAATATATAGCTCTACACAGTCAACGTAAGAACACACTATTTAACAGAGGAACTTCATGCACTTTTAAAGAACACAAAATATCCAGCTTGATATTTTATTTATTTTACCTTTAAGGGGTGCACGTGGCAGAGTGGTCCTGACTCACAACAAAAAGGTTGTGAGTTCAAACCCCAGGCTGGTGAACTCAAAAACTTCCTCGGCCAACTCCGGCCTTTCTGTGAGAAGTCTGCATGTCGTCCATGTGTTACCATGGGTTCTCTCCAGATACTTCCTCCCACTCCCTAAAGGTCAATTGTAAAGTAATCCCTAGTGCATGAATGTGAGAGTGAATGGTTGTCTGTCAGTGTCTGTCTCTAAGTGTTAGCTCTGCAACTGGCTGGCCACTGTGGTTCAGTTTCTCCAACTGAACAGAGACAAGACTGAACTAATCATCTTTGGGCCACTGAAACAAAGAGAAAGTGTCAGCAGTCACCTCGTGTCTCTTTCTCTAAAATCTAAAAATCAGGTTAGAAATCTTAAGACAGCTTCAGCTTATTCAGAACGCGGCTGCTCGGGTTCTAACCAAAACCAGGAAGTACAACCACATCACGCCAGTTTTAAAATCTCTGCACTGGCTTCCTGTTGCTCAGAGAATAGACTTTAAAACAGCACTGCTGGTTTACAAGTCTCTTAATGGTTTTGCACCTGAATATATCTCTGACATGCTAGTTACTTATGAACCTCCTCGGACTCTGAGAACATCTGGGAAAGGCCTTCTGCTCGTGCCCAGAGTTAGAACTAAACAGGGTGAAGCAGCGTATAAGTTTCATGCAGCAAAAATCTGGAGCAGCCTCAA
The DNA here is from genome assembly GCA_024416835.2 of Perccottus glenii. Classification (NCBI taxonomy): domain Eukaryota; kingdom Metazoa; phylum Chordata; class Actinopteri; order Gobiiformes; family Odontobutidae; genus Perccottus; species Perccottus glenii. Next base: position 17,647,161 of record CM044549.2, read on the forward strand.
CTTTAACAATGTTCAAGGGGAGGTTAAAAACCTTCCTCTTTACCTCCGCCTACACTACAACTTAAAGTGTTTTTTTATCTGCACTCTTCTTTTAAAATATACAATTATTTTAAATAAATTTTTCTAATGTTTCTTAATCTAAATCTTGTAAATTGTCTTTTATTCCTGTAAAGCACTTTGAGTTACCCAGTGTATGAATTGTGCTATATAAATAAAATTGCCTTGCCTTACCTGGTTAGCCCACATTTGCAGGGATAGGTTCCAGTCTCAATGGACCCCAAACAAAACTAAGAAAATGAATGAATTACGTTTGATAAGAATAGATTTGTAAATGTTAGTGAAAGTAAAATTTATAGTTTCTTCCATCAAATAATTGTCTTTTTTGAAGTGAGCTATCACAGATCACAGCTGAGATCAGAGGGAATGTTTTCTCCTGTGGCTTCATTATGAGTATTATCAGTGCAACTGAATATTCAGGCATTGACTGGGCTCAGTATTACATGTGGTCTTTTTAAAGACAAATTTACTTTTTCTCAAAAATGACCTGTACAGTCAGTATTCTTAACCAAACACATTCAAGTGATATAACTGTGTTCTTTTTGTGTTAATATCAAAATTTACAATTGGTTTATGTTTAAAATAAGATCATGCATTTGGACTTCAATTAGTTTTAATGTAATATACCACTGCCACTCTTTTGTAATGGGCTGACTTTTAAACTGGTGAACAAGAGCTGGACTGATGTAGGGCGCTGCTGTTTCTGTAAATCAATTGCGGGTCGTCTATTTTAAACCTAGGCCTTCAATGGTGTCCCACCTGAATTAAACCATTTCCTAATACTGTAAACACTATAGAAAACACTATACAATAGAAAAATGCGGTGTAACAAGGCGTTAAATCACAGTCAGGCATCAGGACTTCAGAAGTCCTGTGGCCGAGCTGCAGCAGGTTTACACTGCATTTCTTTTAAGCAGGAGACTTCTCTGCACCGTTTCTACAGTATATCTGCTATTAGCTTCGGTGGTGACACAGGTCGGGGCACATTTACCTGTCCTCATCTAATCCACAGCAGACCTGAATGATTCTCAAAGTGAAGAAGTAGATAAACTTTGGTCGTCGTGAAGTGCACCTGGAGCACTGCTGTTAAGCTTTAGACCCGCAATGCTCTTTACAACCACAGTTTATAGCTTTTACCACAAGGCTAACCGGTAGCTACATATTACTATATTAAATATCCAGTCAATATTAAATTTTTACAAAATTGGAAAAAACTGTTTTCCATCCAATCAAAAGACATAAAAAGACTAATTGTAATGAGTTTATTTTTTTAAATAATTTCGTTGAAGCATGGTAGAAAAGCAATGTCTGACTTTCATTAGTTAACATTCATAGAATTTTTATTTATTATTACTTTTGTCAGAATACATTTTTTTCTGTGACCATTGTGAGTTTTTCTTTCATTGACCGAAGGGTACCAACAATTCTGTCCACGTGTGTACTTCGTCCTAACCTGTAACTTAGCATTAGCTTGCTCTTCATTTTTCTAACCACGTGGCATATATACACTCTGTGCCAAAAACATTATTTTTCCTTTTCAAAGTCTACGGTTAGTGATTATTTTTGTGAAACACTCTTTTGACGTCACTTCTAGGCGACGGAAGACAATTTTGTAGTTTTTGTAGAAAGACTTGCGCCTGCTTAGGAGATCCTGGACTGAACCATATCCTGCAAAGCACTTGTAAGCCAGAGAAAACGGCCTTCGAGACACCTTTCAGTGATAAATTTTTGTTTAAAAGACTTTAACCTCAACCGCTGGGTAGAGGCCGGCCTTACACTCAACAGTACACAGTAACAGAACGCCTTCCTTTCCCTGCCACGGAGCTTCACGCCCCCTTTGGGATCAGCGTACCCGTGCCGCCATCTCGTCGCTTGGCAACAACCAGCTGGAGAAACCGCGTCAAAAGTTCTGGAGCATCCCTTTGGACCCTTTGCCGCCCTGACCGCTGAGACACTGATGTTTGGCGTTATATAACCTGTATATAGGCCCATCAATTCACCTATATCCTTTCCGCCCCCGTTAATAGTCCTTATATTTAGGTCACAAGCCGAGTTTTAGTTAGTCAAAACATCCTCTTCCTCCACAAAGTTCTAATAAGTAAATGTCATTGTTAATTGTTCTGTGTTAATCATTATTCGTCAAGAACTTTACCCTTTGTGTCAATTCCCCATCATTATCCTTTATTGTTAACTTTGTGTAATCTTCAATAAAACCCCATAAAAGACATTAATGTTTCTCTGTTTATATTAAGAAATGTTCGAAAACCAGAAGAATTCTCTTCCTTTCAGACTAATGAGACTAGATTAAACAGTTTTTTTGAATCTGTCCAAAACTAGAGTGGTGCCCCCTTTCTAAACAGAAATTAATTCTAATAAATTAATATTCATATCAAAGTTAATTAATAAAATTATTAAAATTAATCTGATATATGTTTATGCAACATACTCCTACTCTACAATATCTAGTTCAGTTTTGTTGCCGTTATCCGCCCCCCTCTGTGATGTCACAAGTCCACATATGAGGCACATTTTACCACTTTACAATCATCTTAACTATAAGATATTTGGATGACACATTACAATAGACTTGGAAGGGCAAATGCGTCTAAGCTCATTGAAAGTTAGAGGTTTGAACAAGGTCACCAAGGTTTGTAAGGTTCTGACACACTTGCAACAATTAAAAGGAGATTTCTTTTTTTACAAGAAACTCATTTGAAATCAGCTGATATATTAAGTATCAAGAGGAATCCAATTAAGTATCCAATTTGAGCCAAACAATTCTATTTTGGATACAAATGGCCCTTTTGATTTGCATATATGCACCAAATTGGAATAATGATACATTTTTTATTAATCTTATTATTTTTGCTCAAATTCCTAATGTAGACAATTATTATTTAATTAGAGGGTTGACTTTAACATGGTTCAAGATACAATACGTGATAGATTGTCTGCTAAACATGTCTCCTTATCTAAATCAGCACAGGTAATACTCAATAACTCATCTCATTTTGGAATTACAGATTACAGAGAAGGTAAAGGTTTTTCTTTATACTTCTTCATTTAAGTTCACCATACTTTTTTATGTATAAATTTATGTTAGTTGATGAAATATTATTATTAATCTATAAGTGTGATTACCATCCATCTCTAACCCGTCTGAAATTATTAATGTCTTTTTTAATTACTTGAAAAACCTCTATGAGTGTAGGACTCCTGGTTTTAAGCTTCTCAAACTGTCTCATTTTCTGAAATCGATAAAGTCATGGCAGAGAAATTAGGTAACCCCATCTCAACCCAAGAGGTGAGGGTGGTAATTCAAATGATGCAGAACAGTGAATCACCCGGGTTGAATGGTTTTACAATCGAATTTTATAAAACATATTCTCAACTGCTAATCCCAATTTTTGTCCGAATATATAATAAATTCTTTAGTAATGGGAAATTACCTCCAAGTCTGTACGCTGCTTCTTTTACTTCACTTCTTAAAAAAGAGATAGATAATTGATGTTGAATTATTACATCAATAATATCATTCAAAAAGGGTTTATTTCAGGAAGACCTTTTTTAATACTAGACTTTGCTAATATTATTTTGACCTGGGGTATTTGTTTTTTTGTTTAAAAAAAATTGGATTCGATGCTAAATTTATTGCTTGGATTCAGCTTCCGTATTTATCTCTCATTTTTACTTCAATGTGGGTGGTGTCAAAGATGCCCACTTTCTCCTTTGTTATTCAATATAGAACGATTATCAATTTGGCTTCGGAGCCAGGACAATTTCCAGTGTATTAATATGGTACGGTAAGGTATGGTCAGATTCATAAAGTCTCATTATATGCAGATAATCTTATATTATAAGTGACTAATCCGGAAGTTTCATTACCACCAATTCTTACAATTTGTAATGAATTTGGACAAATACCAGGTTATAAATTTAAAAACTGTTTCCAGTAAACGAGTTAGCTAAAAATACTTCCCACTCTTTTCCAGTATTCCAGTCTGTTCCTGTCAATCATACACGCGGTGTCAACCAATTATATAGGAGGGAGGGCTGAGCCAACAAATAATGAAATAAAATATTGCAGACATTTTTAATGATTATTTAACCATATGGACATATTGACTATTTATTTAAAGTATTTATTATTGGTTTATTTATCTCACTTTTACTTGATGGTTTTAGCTTAACCTACGATAGATTTCAAAGATGCATTTTGCAAAAACAAGTGCATTTCACAAACACATACAAGGTCTGCTGTGGTTGAACAAGCTGTTGACGTTTGACATGTGAATGGAAACTGTACCCTCCTTGTTGCTGCTACAGAGGAGGTGAACTTACATAAGCACACCTCAACATGTAAATATATTTACAAACACATAAGTAACCACAGTTTTCCTTTGCAGTCTGTCCACTTGAGAATTACTACTACTAGTTCATTGGACGTTTTCTACAACCATGGGCATCGACTAGAATGTTGTACAAAACCCATTAGACAGACTTAAGTGCTTTTGAATGGTTTATTAAACAAATGAGGTGGTAAGGAAACACATGGGCTGACATAAATCTGGACCAGAACAAACACAACAGTAAATAATACAACAGGTCAAGTTGAAAGAGCACAAGAAACCACCACAAACAGAAGTGCAAAGATAAAAAGCACAAAGTGAAACCATGAAGCTGCAGAGTTTTCTGAAGTCCTTCATTTGAGCTGTTGATGCCTTAAAATGATTAATTATTAGTGACTTCTCAAAATTAACATGCTTTTTATTGCATTCAGTGGTGTTCTAAGATTATGTTATGTTATGTGCTAAGGAAGTCTAAGAAAGTGATTTTTTTGCATTACACAGAGATGTTTCTTTTAATGCTTCTTTGGAGTATCCTGTACAGCTCAAATACTAAACCTATAGTGGAAACACGTCAGGTATTAAGTTCACATAGGAAATTAACAAACAATATCAAATTAATCCATTAATGTCTGAAACCATCCTCTGTTTTAAAGAATTAATAATAACAATTAATAATTAATTAATTAAATCATGAGCTTTACCACTGACAGGGCTCAGTTTGTCTGGGCAGAAATTACTATTCCTCCCCATTTATAACTCTCTCTCTCTCTTTCTCTCTGTCTTTATTAACTTTTTTTTCTATGTAGTGGATTCATTAGAGTAGCAACAGCATATACAACTGCCAAGAGTGAATTAAACTATTAGTAACTGACTTTCACAAAGAACACTCTCTGTTTGAAGACAGTCACAAGATAAGCATTATTATCTGACAGCATCAGTTGTACCTCTCTGTAAAATGTAACGTGTCATAAACAACCACAGAGTTAAATGTTCCGCTCAGGTGGCCAATCACATTCTTTCTTCCTTTAATGGAAAGACCCGGGCTGCTTATAACTTGGTGACAGACCATCTTGGCACGACTTGAGGTCATTAGCACAAATGGACAGGCAGATGTTTTTTCTCATTGTTTTATCAGGTAATTTTTTAGTGATTTAAAACTAACCTTTGACTATGTTGCTAAACATTTGTTAATGTACAATTGTTTAACTGTTTTGCAGGATTCACAGCTTTTGGTCCATGGGTCTCTGGATCAGTGTTAGAAGTGGTGTTGAGACCAGGAGACAACATCACTCTCCACTGTGACTGTCCATTATCACTTGGAATCTACCCAGTGTGGTACCGTAATTGTTCTCACCTAAACCAACCTTCACTGGTTCTGAAAACAAAGGCGGAACGAAACACTGACCGGTGGAAGAGACCCTTGCCTCGCTTTAATTTTGTCAAGAACACCTCCTCTAATTCCTATGACCTGATCATTACTAATATCACTGAATCTGATGAAGGCTTCTACTTTTGTGGAACTCAGACGAGCAAAGTTGAGGATCAAACACACATTGTTCAAAAGACTGTGTTTACGTTTGGAAATGCCACAACAAGAATACTACTCAGTAAGTATGTCTCATCTAAAATATGTAATGATGCATCTAACAATCATATGTCCCTTGGAGCACAGCATTATATTAGGAGAGTTTATAATAAGTAGGAGAGTAGGTTACACATATTCATTCATTTTGGTCCCATTCGGGTCATGGTGACTGGAGCTTATCCCAGCGACTTTGGGCTTGATGCAAGGTACATCCTGGACAGTGGTCAGCTAGTCGCAGTGCTAACATTTAGACATAGACAGTAACAGACAAACACATCTCACATTAATTCACTCGGGACACTTTACATTTGTCAATTGACCTGTACATGCATGTCTTTGGGCGGTGGGAGGAAGCCGGAGTACCCGGAGAGAACCCACAGTAACACGGGGAGGAGGATGTTCGAGTCGTTGAATGTTGAACTCACAATCTTCTCGCAGGAGCGCTAACCACTCTGTCACGTGCACCCCTAAAATATTTATTTATGAATTCAGTTAATGCTCTACTACTGCTTAATTACATAATGATATATTTGAAACCTATATTTATAGTGTCAGAGGCGTCGGACCCAGGGCAGGGGAGACCCTCAAAGCCTGTAATAAAAATGAGTTTTAAAATAAATATTGATTAATTAATATTGTAATACTATACACCCTGTCTGGATAAAATGATTGCACATAGAATTTTGCACTAACATTAATGATAACAGTTGTCCGAGGGCCCTAGCACCCCTCTGGAAATGTTAAAAATGGTGTAGTCCACATGTGCGCTGGGTTGATTTAACAAAGCCACAGACGTCCTGAGTGACAGCCCGAGGAGCAGGAAGTATAACTAAAAGAGATGTCAAGCGTCAAGAAAGTAAAACCTGGTCATCAAACGAAAGAAAAGAAAGAAAGAAGAGGGAGAAAAGGCGTAATGAGGGAAAGCAGCAACTGACAAATGTCTTTGAAAAGGTGAGCTCCAGTCCAAAACTGAGCTAGCATAGTTTAAAGTGTTAGTCAAAATCAAAAGCAACTGGAAAAGGGGAGACACAGCTATTACTGCATAGACTGTCACTCTAATCTAGTCATGCTCTTTTTAGGTTTTGTTCCTGTTATTTTTGTGGGATTATTTATGCAAATGAACCTCGTGCTGAACGTGCTGGGTCGTTCATTATAAATGCACAGCTTTAGAAAAGACTTAATCATAAGACAAAATCATCTGGACTTAGTTTTCAAGGTGAAGACGTTTTGTCTCTAATTCCAAAAGACTTTATCAATTCTGAGGATTCTAAGTCCAGATGCTTTTGCTTAAATCTGATCTACTGGAGTTTAGTTGCTTAACATATGAACCCTCTTCAGTTTCAGACAAAGCCACAGCAGCAGCAGGTCCTCCATCATGTCCAGATGAAAACACTGAGGGTGTGAGACAAGTAGGGGTGGGCGGATCAATCCTTAATATCGATACTTTCGATATAGTATCGAAAATAATCGATCCAAAAGTCAAAATATCGATATTAAGGGCTTTTTTAAACCAGTGATTTTATTTATTTTGCATAAAATATCATATTTAAAATGAGCTTGTATATAATGCTTTCTCTTATGCAGCTCCTTTCGCACGTCACTCACATTGGTCACCCCTCTCTGCTCTGCTGTGTTTTGCTGCCCTGCCAGTGAGGTGGTGCGTCCCTGCCTTGGTATCATGGAGCTGGCAGATAAAAAAAACTGAGCGAAGTATTTTATTGTTGTGAATGAAAACACAGCAAATTGTGACATCTGTAAAAAGGTCATTCGCTTCTTTGGTAACACCACCAACTTACACAAACACATAAAACGACATGACAAAGAGAGCTCAGAACTACAAAATGAAAGAGAGGAGGCAAATCTTTCAGACAGAGCCCCGCCGGCAGCGAGGCAGAAGTCACTGGCAGAGTCCTTTAAGCTTCAGAAATATTATCCAGGTAGCTAATACTGGTAAAAATATGTATCTTCAGCATGAAGTGTCATCACCATAGTTGTTGTAACAAAACGTAACCATGGGTAATATAAACCACAAATTAACAATGCTTACACTAACCATAGTTTAACTGTGGTATTTTCTGTAAAACTGCGGTTTTATATACCACAAAATGTTATCTAAAGTGATTATTTTGCTGGGTTTGAAAAATTGATAAAAATTTAATAAAATGAAAAATAAATATATAAATATTGTTAACAAATAGAGTGTAACAATATTTATAAATCTTCGTTAATGTTATTTATTAAAAAAACTAAGATTAACAAATAACTGCACTGTGTGTGTGTGTTTAATTTAACCATGAAAAGGATTGCTTAGATAGCTTTAAGCTACAAATGGTAAGGTTCTAGACCAAAATTTATATTTTTGAAATCCCCTATGCAAGAAAGTAAATGTAATTTATATTGTGTAAAAAAAAAATATCGGTATCGGATCGATAGAAAATTGCATAACAAAACATTTCTTACACTTTAAATACATTTAAACTTATTAAATTTCATATTAAATTAAAGCTCACCGGCACAAATGACCAGTGAGCTTTTATTTTATTGGCCTATTACAAATTAAACCAGCCAAAAGGCAGCATAACCCGGCTAACGTAAACTCTGATTCCGGAATTAAAATCGAAATAAATAAAATTACAGCCATTTGCGATTTAGAAATGGCATGTGCTCAAATTGCAATTGTTTTGCGATTAATTGCACAGCCCTAATAATAAACACACTTTTTGTGAATCTAGACTCCCGTAAGCTGAAGGACCCGACAGACTGTGGTGTTTGTTGGATACTGCTGTTTTCTTTGTGCCCAGCTATGGCTCTTCTCTCCACTCTGCTCTCTGTGTTTTTGGTTTATTTTGTTTGTCACAAGAAGGGTAAATGAAACTATGACAATTTTACACACATTTAATTTAATTTATTACATTTTTCTATATGTGTTTGTTTAAAGTATTTTTATTTTACAGATATAAACAGATCTGAGGCCAGAGTACAGATGAGACAGAATGAGGTAACAACAACATTTGTCATTTGATCATTCACCAGTGAATAAGGAGCTTAACTCTTATATCAGTGCTATGTCATAACATCTTTTGCAATTTTCATATTTTAGGTTGAAGATGTGTGTTACGCTGCTTTAGAAATCCATCAAACATCACAAAGGCCAAAGAAGAAGACAACACACAACACTTCTGACTTTAGCACATACTCAGCTGTCAAAACCTCCAAATAATGAAGTGCACCATTTTCAATTAAAATGCTGGGTTGTAAAGTCAGGAAATATCATTATAACAAATGTAATTCAGTAGTGAATGTTCCCATGGCTAGATAAAGATTCTTTAATTGTGAGAAAAATGTCTCCAGGAAATGCATCTCAATTTTAAGAATTCATAGAGAATCCGTCTCTGACTGTTTTCTCACTCTGTCTTTGTTCTCTGTGAGCTCAGTGTTGGGGCGGGGCCAAGAGGCGCTGCTGCTGCAGCTGCTGTGCCACAGAGACAGATCTGAGAGTGATCAGCACCAGCTCACAGAGGAAACTGAAGCGATTCTGTTTGACTAGTGGTGTTTTATTAGGTTCACTAAATGAAGCTCATCTAATTAAACTAAATAAATAGTGTGTTTGTGAGCGTCTGAAGTACAGTAGCTTCTGAGTGAGTGTGACACAGACAGGACTCATTGGAGCCTGTACTGTTTAGGTCTATGCACTCAATTTTCTTTTTGCTTCTCTTAGTTTATAATATCTAAAATGTGCCTTTTCCTTTTTGCTTATCACAGCTTGTAGACCATAGAAAACGTATGATTTTTGTTTAGTTTTTAAAGTGCTGATTTTGGTCTTCTGAGAATTTTTTTTTTTTAATAAACATTGATAACAAGAGCAGGTTGCCACTGAGTAAAGTGTCACACAACAAATATTGTCACAAGCAGAGAGTGTAGCCTCATAAAGAGTGGAATATATAGTTCTACACAGTCAATGTTTGAGGGTTGCAAGTGGCAGAGTGGTCCTGCCTCCCAGCAAGAAGGTTGTGAGTTCAAACCCCGGCCTGCAAACTCAAAAACATCCTCAGCCAACTCTGGCCTTTCTGTGAGAAGTCTGCATGTCTTCTATATGTTACCATGGGTTCTCTCCAGATCAAAGGTCGCATTAACCGAATATTGTCCGTCATTGATGTTTTTTTTAGCAGTGACGGAAAAATCTTAATGCCATCTGTCATTTTGAGGGATTATTTTGAGGGTGAGGGTAAGTAGGAGTGTGAGTAGAGTAGAACGGACATTTTACAACTCTGTCCGTCAAAATGACAAAGCGCGAGAAAGTATAGTGCAACCTCTGCTCCAGATACTTCCTCCATTGCCCAATGGTCAATTGGAAAATCTAAAGTATTCCTAGTGCATGAATGTGAGAGTGAATGAATGTCTGTCAGTGTCTGTCTCAAACAAGCCTCTCTCATGGAACCTCTTAAACGGTCCTCGAGTACGGGTGCCGCCATATGGCGAAATACGGCGAAATACAGAATAATACCTCTGTCCACCAGAGGGCAGGCTCCAAAAGCAGAAATATCAGAAGAAATCTAATGGTGACTTTACAAGTGTAAAAATCATGTTTACAGCCTGGTACAAAAGATGGCTCTTTATAGCTGTTTATTTACAATCTATGGTCTCAAAGTATCAGCTCTGCGACTAACTGGCCAGTGTCCAGGGCGTACCTGTCCAGCCCACATTTGCTGGGATGGGCTTCAGTCACATTCTATCCCTAACGGTACTAACCGGAAGAAAAATAATCATTTCCCTTAAAATGATACATTTTCTCAGTTTAAACATTTATCTATGTTGTATTGTGAATAAAATATTGAAATTTGAAACTTCCACATCATTGCATTCTGTTTTTATTTACAATTTATTTTATTTGTTTTTATTTTGTACAGTATCCCAACTTCTTTGAAATCGGGTTTGTAGTTTAGCCTTTGTATGTTGCTAGCTCTGTTTAGTAGGCTATGCTCTCTGAACATCCAATCAAATGACGTAAAAATTATGACAATTTGTACCCCTCCCAGCTAGCCCTGGGCACTTGGCGGGATACCCAACTCTAAATCTGATTGGTCAATTTCATTACAATTTATTTTAAGCTACAGAATTCTTATAAAATATGGAAGTAATGTCTCCATTTTACCTGTGTGTACTCCGCCCACCTACGTGCTTCGCTATTGGTTACTTCTCTGGCACATACCAGCACCTCTGAGACAGATGAAAGCATTCACTGCGCCAATCATGCCCAAGTTTTGGTAGAGCCTCAGGGGTTAAATAAGCCCTCTAGCCCCACACTCTCCCTTCTCTTTCAGCTCCTCTGAGTTAGACCTAAAAGAGCTTCTACTCATTGAGAAGACTCAAGACTGAAGAATGGAATCTACCCAAGCTTCATTTTGACTTGACTTCCGGAGCTCCCGCAGAGTCTCCTGCCGCTGCTCAGTTCCAGCTGGATTGGGCTGCGGACAACGAGGAGAGAGGGAGCCGCTGTTCTGAGGCATGCTCCTCTTACGCTGATTATTGTTATTAATAATTATTATTTATACATATATATTATATAAAGAGAATAAAAATTTCAATAAGCACGCCTTCATTTTCCTAATTATCTTTTGTTTTTCTGGTTGACATGAATCAGGAATGGCAATATATACAGTATATATTATATTCTGTGTATACAGTGGTGCTCATAAGTTACCCTGGCAGAAATTTAGATTTTCTTTTGGGCCATTTTTAGTATCAATGATAACACAAAACATTTTTTTTTTCACTCATAGTTAATGGTTGGGTAAGGCCATTTATTGTCAAACAATTGTGTTTACTCTTTTTACCATGATGCTCTTTATTTTCTCAAATAGTTAAGCTGCCAAATCTTCTTTCAGAAAAAAAAAAATGTTTGAGATCTCCGCAGTGGCTCAATGATATTGAGGCCAGTCCGGAACCTTAACTTTATGCTGCTGTAACAATGACAGGTTGACCTTCCTTGTGCTTTGGATTGTTGTCTTGATGGAATGTCCAAGTACGCCACATGTGCAGCTTCTGAGCTGATGAGTGCAAATGTTCCTCCAGTATTTTCTGATAACATGCTGCAACATAACATGCTGCATTCATCTGGCATTCATTAATTTTGAAAATAAAGTTTCCTGTGCCTTTGTAGCTCAAACATCCCCAAAAAATCAGCGATCCACCTCCATGTTTCACAGTAGGAATGATGTACCTTTCATCAAAATCCTCTCCAAACGTAACGTTTATGGTTGTGGCCAAAAAGTAAAATGTTGGTCAAGTTTTGAGGCTTGTCTCTGTGCTGTTTGTCGTATTGCATATTATTGGCTTTCTCGACCAAAGGTTTTTATGGGTTTTTCTTTGCATCCTGACGTTTTTCCTGGCAGTTGTGGCTGCAATTTTTTGTTCTTGGTTTGGTTCCAACAGAAAATGTAATTTTCCACTTCCTTAGTAGAGTCTGAACACTGTTGATTGGCATTTTCAATTCCAGGCATATCTTTTTATACTGTATCCCTTTCCTGTTTTATACAGTTCAATTACCTTTTCAGGCAGATTATTTGACAATACTTTTGCTTTTCTATGACTCAGAATACAGAAACATCAGAGCAGCACTGGATGAGACATGCAATATCATCATGCTCAAAAAACACTCCCAACCGCTCCTTTTTTTTATCAGATAAGCCCACCACTACAGCAGTCCGCCGCACCTTTGGTACAACCTCGCTCACGCCCACCAGGTCTCTGTAAGAAAAGACCGGCAACTTTATTAGGTACACCTTGCCAGCACCGGTTGAAGATTTGGTGACTGTGGAGTCCATTTGAGTACCCAAGTGAGATGATTTGTGCTTTGTGACATGGTACAGTATCCTGCTGGAAGTAGCCGTCAGAAGATTGGTACACTGTGGTCATAAAGGGATGGACATGGTCAGCAACAAAACTCAGGTAGGCTGTAGCGTTTAAATTATGCTCAAGTGCACCTAAGGGGCCCAAAAGTGTGCCAAGAAAATATTCCCAACACCATTACACCACCAGCCTGAACCGTTGAGACAAGGTATGATGATTCTTACGCCAAATTCTGACCCTACCGTCTGAATGTCTTTTATTGTCCAATTTTGGTGAGCCTGGGTAAATTGTAGCTTCCGTTTCCTGTTCTTAGCTCACAGGAACGGCACAAGTTGTTATCTTTTGCTGCTGTAGCTCATTTTCTTCAGGGTTCAACGTATTCTGCATGATTTGATCAAAGTCACTTAAATCCACTTTTTTCCACATTCTGAAGCTAAGTTTGAACTTAAGCAGTCAGCTAACCACATCTAGAGGCCTAAATGCATTGAGTTGTTGCCATGTTATTGGCTGAATGGATATTTATGTTACCAAGCATTAATACTGGTGTTAATAATTTATAATATCCTATATATATATATAATATCCTTTGTTTACGGGTGCGTTTGGAAACTCTGCTCACAACAGTGGTCCTATTGTTTACACCAGGGACCAGCTGTTAGCAGCTGTTAGCATTCCGCAACACAGCGATGATACGGCAGGAAAAACCGGACATTCCTCGCGAGCTAAGAAGCAGACGACGGGGAAACCGTGCTGGGACTCTGTGTCGGGCTAAAAAGAGACGTTACAGACCAACTCTGCCGTCCGTCGTCATGGGAAATGTGAGATCTTTACCCAACAAGATGGACGAGCTAGCGGCTCTTACCCGGCATCAGAGGGAATTCCGGGAGTGTAGCATCATGCTGTTCACGGAGTCATGGCTAACTTCGCTAACACCGGATTCGACTGTGGCTTTGGAGGGACAGAACGCGGACAGAACGCGGACAGAACGCGGACAGAACGACGGAGAGCGGTAAGAGAAAGGGAGGAGGTCTGGCAGTTTTTGTGAATTATAGATGGTGTAAATCTGGTCACATCACTATTAAAGAACAGATCTGCTGTAAGGACATTGAGATGTTAGCTGTTAGCATAAGGCCGTACTATCTGCCCAGGGAATTCTCGCATGTTATTGCAATAGATGCGTATATTCCCCCCTCTGCTGACGGTGAATTGGCATGCAATGTCCTGCATTCTGCGGTAAACAGACTGTTAACACAGAGCCCAAATGCCCTTCTCATCATCTCTGGAGATTTCAATCATGCCCCTCCATCCTCCACGCTGCCCACATTCACTCAGTATGTTTCATGCCACACCAGAGACAATTAATCACTGGACTTATTATATACAAATCTAAAGGAGGCTTACACCTCGACACCCCTCCCCCCCTTGGGAAGATCGGATCACAACTTGGTTAAATCCAACCTGTGTGCAAACCCCTTGTATGCAGGCAACCAGCTGTCTCCCGCACAGTGAGGAAATGGTCTGATGAGTCCAGTGAGGCTCTGAAGGACTGTTTTGAAACAACTTTGTGGGAGGAATTGTGTAATCCTCATGGGGAGGATATTGACAATCTAACAGACTGTATTACGGACTACATCAATTTCTGTGTGGAGAATGCTGTACCTTCCAGGACTGTACGGTGTTTTTCCAATAACAAACCATGGATCAACCCTGACATAAAGACTCTTCTTAAGGAGAAGAAGAGGGTTTTCAAATCAGGAAACAAGGAGGAGCTGAAAAATGTCCAGAGAGAACTAAGAAAGAAGATCAGGGAAGGAAAAGCATGCTACAGGAGGAAGATGGAGGTTCAGCTGCAGCAGAACAACAGTCAGTGGTGTGTGGAAGGGGCTAAAAACCATCACTGGTCATAAGGAGACCAGCCCTCAGACTGAGGGTGACCAGAGGTGGGTGAATGATCTAAATCTATTCTTTAACAGATTTGATCAGCCACTCCCCCCTGCCCCCATCCAGTCCCCTCTGCTGCTCCAGCCCCACCTCTCTCTGCACGGCTATCAGCTCACAGCCTACCCACATCACACCTAACTCCCCCGCTCTACCAATTCCCTCCAGCCCCCTCTCCATCCAATACACACTGCCCCTTACAGAAGCCCAGGTGAGAATGGAGCTCCGGAAGATCAAAGTGAGGAAGGCTGCAGGTCCAGACGGCATCAGCTCCAGACTCCTTAAGACCTGTGCAGACCAGCTGTGCGGCATACTGCTGTACATGTTTGACCTGAGCCTGAAGCTGGGAAAGGTGCCACAGCTATGGAAAACATCCTGCGTGGTACCTGTACCAAAGACGTCGCGTCCAAAAGACCTTGGGGACTACAGACCGGTAGCACTGACCTCACATCTGATGAAAACATTGGAGAGGCTGGTGCTAACCCATCTGCGACCTTTGGTGAGCCCATCAATGGATCCACTTCAGTTTGCCTACCGACCTGGCATTGGAGTGGAAGACGCTGTCATCTTCCTCCGGAATCGGGCTCTTTCTCACCTGGAGAAGGCTGGGAGCACGGTGAGAGTCATGTTTTTTGACTTCTCCAGTGCCTTTAACACCATCCAACCTGCACTTCTGAGGGATAAGATGGTGGACATGGGAGTGGACCATCATCTGTGTGCTTGGATACTGGACTACCTCACAGACCGACCACAGTATGTGAAAACTCGTGACTGTGAGTCTGACATGATTCTCTGCAACACTGGAGCCCCGCAGGGAACGGCCCTGTTTCTCTTCACCACCTACACTGCAGACTTCAGGTTCAGCTCAGCAACCTGTGACCTACAGAAGTTCTCTGACGACTCTGCCATCGTTGGTCTGATCACAGATGATGATGACAGGGAGTACAGAGAACTGATCCAGAACTTTGTGGATTGGTGCCAACGGAGCTGCCTCCAGTTAAATGCGGGGAAAACCAAAGAACTGGTGGTGGATTTCCGTAGGCGCAAACAAACTATGTTACAACCAGTGAACATTCAGGGAAGGGACATTGTGAGAGTAGAATCTTACAAATACCTGGGTGTTCATCTGAACAACAAACTGGACTGGTCGGACAACACTGCTGCGATCTACAAGAAAGGGCAGAGCTTTCCTCTTTCTGCTGAGGAGACTGAGGTCTTTTGGTGTGCAGGGAGAGCTACTGAAGACCTTATTTGACTCTGTGGTTGCCTCAGCCATATTCTATGGTGTGGTATTCTGGTGCAGCAGCATCTCTAGTGCAGAAAGGAAGAGACTGGACAAGCTGATCAGGAGGGCAAGCTCAGTACTGGGGATTCCTCTGGATACTGTGCAGGAGGTGGGAGAGAGGAGGATGGTAGCAAAACTGTCATCATTGCTGGAGAACGACTCTCACCCCCTGTATGAAACGGTTTCAGCACTGAGCAGCTCCTTCAGTGACAGACTGTTACATCCGAAGTGTCTGAAGGAGCGATACAGACGCTCGTTTCTCCCTGCTGCTATTAGACTTTATAATCAGAGCTGCTCCCAGTGAACGGGTCACCATGATACTCACTGCTGCTATTTTTTCACTGCAATAATATGTGCAATTTGTTGTTTTTGTTTTTTAGTTGTTTTTTAGTGCAATCACTATACTGTAATACTTGATATACTTTTTTTTTGTTTTTGTATATGCTGTATATATAGGTATATATACATAGTATATATACATATTATATATCATGCTGTAAATTATGTATATTATTTATGTTTGTAACATACTGTAAGAATTGCTGCTGGAACAGAGAAATTTCCCCATTGTGGAACGAATAAAGGATTATCTTATCTTATCTTATCTATAGCTAATAATTACTGGTTGCTTCTAGTCCTCTTCAGGCCATGTCAGTCCTGATCATGTCCTTCATGCTAGGACAAAATCCTGCACCTTGTCATGGGGGCGTGTTAACAATATGCCTTCTACAGCCTTTACTGCATGATATAAAATCTCATGTAATGTTTACTTTTCCAAGCAAACTCCATCCTGTGCCATTGTTACATGTGTATGCTTTGCTTCATTCTTGCAAGAATTAAACCTGACCAAATTGTAAGCGGTCTCCATCGTCTTTCTAATTAATCTGAACAAAACTTCTTATAACAACTGGTGTATCTAATAAAGTGGCCGGTGAGTGTATGTCACTGCAGCAGCTAAACGACAGGGAGACACACAGGTTACAGATGATACTTAATGAGAGCAGTGTTTAGAGACAGACAGTTTAAGATCTCTGTCTGCTATTCTGCTCTGCTCATGTTGTAAAAAGTTTAGATGGTGCTTTCGAACGATGCAGTTGGTGTTCATGTGTTTTTAACTCCTAAAGTAGGTGTGTAACTCAATAATAACTATGTTTCGGATTAAGATTAGCCTCTTAATACTGTTAAATACAAAAACACCTGAATGCACCATAGTGCTGCAGATGCAGCACGCTCCTCTCTATAGAATACTTTTGAGAGAGATTTGGAACTGATCAAAATTAATCTAAAGCATTTAGTTTTTTATTTCTTAAAAATCATCAATCTATAATTTGTACATCAGTCTAAATTTGACACAATGCAAAAGTTGCTAACTGCTCTTTTTCTCTCATGTCAGTCCCGCCTATCATCAACTCAGGACTTTACTAACAAAATCAAACACCTACAAATAGATGCAGATGATCCTTCTCTACCCACCAATGAAGCACTCGTGGTTGTAAGGAAGAGACTACTACAGGACACATCTCTACACGACAGGACCAACCTCACCCCAGACCATATTTGCAGTTTACTGGAGATATGTTTAAACCATAGATTGTAAAAAAAAATGGATGTCATCCGCCCATTAGTCCCCTATTCACCAATATTGTCATTATGAAAGGGCAATAAAATGGCGGTTACATACGGGATTTTCGGCTTTTACTCCATAGTAAAACAACAGTTTTTAGATAGCCTAAACGGACCGGAGCCATCTTTTGTACCAGGATGTAAACATGATTTTTACACTGGTAAAGTTGCCATTGGGTTGCTCCTTATATTTCCGCTTTTGGAGCCTGCCCTCTGGTGGACGGCGGTAGATCGCTGTATTTCGCCGTATGACGGCGCCCTTACTCGAGGATCATTTAGGAGGTTCCATAAGAGACGCATGGTTTAAACACTACTTATTTCCAGTTCAGAGGTAACTTCTACAGACAAAAACACAGCTGTGCCATGGGATCACCTGTCTCCCCAATTGTGGCTAACCTATCCAGTGTTGGGAAAGTTCACTTTCTACAAGAACTAGTTCAAAGTTCAGTTCACAAATTTTAAAATTAACTAGTTCAGTTCAGTTCAAACTTCAAAATTTTGAACTAAGTTCACAGTTCCAAAAATGAACTAGTTCATAGTTCTTTTTTTTCATATGTTGCTGCAAGCTATTATTTTTCAAAATTATTGCCACAGCCCATATACAGTAGAATCACAGACAGCAATTATTTTATCAGTTTTAACAATGAAGCTATGCGTTAGATTTCATTTTCATATCCAATTTTCAATCCTTATCCAACCAGGGTTTACATAAGCATTGAGGGGACAGCATTTCCCCATTGGTGCTTTAATGCTTTGTTGCTAAGACTAAGACTAAGACTTTTTGAAGACTCTTTAAAGTTTGTTTTTGCGTTTATTTAAATTTGATGGAGTTTGAAATAAGACAAAAGAAGAAACTGATTTGTGTTTGCCATTCACTCCACACTAGTAGCAGCTGCAGCTTTCAACCCTACAGTACATTCTCAAGAACATGAGGACAAACGTGCTGCTTGAATGGTCTTTTTTAATGAGGAATTATTCAAAGAAAAACAGGACAGTAATCATTAAGGTGAAAACGTTTTTAAATTTTAATAATTTTCCATTGTCCACATGCTAAAACAGAATATTGGAATCCTGGAAAAATAGACCAGGCAGGTTCAACAAACAAGTTACATGAATGAATTTAAATGATCATACGCCTTACTACATGCTGCTGTCGCCTCCATGCTTTTTTATTTTTTATTTTTTTTTGATGACGCGTCACGCATGCGGCGGACGGCGGTGCGACACAGGTGGCTGGTGTTGCCAGGTTTTGGTGTTTTTCCGCTACATATTAAGACCCGTTTGCGGCTGGTTTGCGGTGTGTGTGTTTTAGCGGGTTTTCGCCTGGAAGGCTCTATAGAAATCTGGCGTGAGCGTGCCGTTCACAGACACCAGAATGAACGAGTTCACAGTAACGTTCATCAGGCAGTAATTCAGCACGCAGTTCACGTCGCCCAAAATATGAACGAGTTCATGAACTATCGTTCAATGAACGCGTTCAGGCACAACACTGAACCTATCCTTGTATGTGGATTTAATGAGACCGTAATTCATGAAAACAAGTGCTCTATAGCACAATGACAGAAATGTGAGACAGAATAATGGACAAGTGACTGTGCACAAAATAAAGAGCAAACTCTTTGCTAAACTCGCGCTTAAACTGGTTAAAACCATCTTAACACTTTCCAGCACAGTACCTAGGTAGATAAAAGTAAAAAGCAAGTATGTATGTGCCTTGAGGCTGAAGGAAAGATGTGATCAACATGCTGTTACAAGCTGAACATGAGCGTCATGCAGGGCCGGAACAATGAAGGAGGGGGCCCGGGGGGCAACAACCAAAGTTGGGGCTCCACTAACACAAACTAAATAAGTAATGTGAATAGAATATAAATATTTACAGTAGGTGTTGTTAAACTTATAACAAGGTTTTTAACAGCAGTGCTCCAAGTGCACTTCACGACGGCCACAGTTTATCTACTTCTTCACTTTGAGAATCATTTAGGTCTGCTGTGGATTAGATGAGGACAGGTAAATGTGCCCCGACCTGTGTCACCAGCTGATATACTGTAGGACAGGTGCGGAGGAGTCTCGAGCTTAAGAAAATGAAGTGTAAACCTGCTGCAGCTCGGCCACAGGACGTCCTGATGCCTGACTGTGATTCAACGCCCTGTTACACCACATGTCTGTATTGTATAGTGTTTTCTATAGTGGTGGCACTACAATGACAGTATTAGGAAATGGTTTAATTCGGGGCGGACACCACTGAAGGACTACGTGTAAAATGCATGCCAGCCATTGAGTTACAGAAACAGCAGCGCAGCTTTTGTTCACCAATTTAAAAGTCAGCTCATTACAAAAGACTGGCAGTGACATTGTACATTAAAACAATTTCCTTTAGGTCCAAAAGTTGGATCTTATTTCTAACAAATTTTGATATTAACACAAAAAGAACCCATACAATATACATCACTTGAATCTGTTGTGCCATTACTTTGGTTAAGAACACTGTACTGTACAGGTCATTTCTGAGAAAAAGCGCAAATGTTTCTTTAAAAAGAGCACATGTTGTAATACTTACCCCAGTCAATGCATGAATATTCAGTGGCACTGGTAATACAAAAAATGAAGTAGAAACTACAGCATAAATCAGACTTACAATTACAAACTGTAAAAAGCAAAAAGCTAAAGGCACATTGAAGATATTATAAACTAAGAGAAGCAAAAACGAATCTGACTGAATAGCCCTAGACTGTACATTTTACTTGAAAATGGTGCACTTCATTATCTGGAGGTTTTGACGGCTGAGTATGTGCAAATGTCAGAAGTGTGGGGTGTTGTCTTCTTCTTTGGCCTTTGTGATGTTTGACGGATTTCTAAAGCAGCGTAACACACATCTTCAACCTAAAATATGAAAATTATAAAAGATGTCATGACAGCACTGATATAAGAGTTAAGCTCCTTATTCACTGGTGAATGATCAAATGACAAATGTTGTTACCTCATTCTGTCTCATCTTAACTCTGGTCTCAGATCTGTTTATATCTGTAAAATAAAAATACTTTAACCAAACACAGAAAAATTTCATAAATTAAATAAAATGTGTGTAAAATTGTCAAAGTTTCATTTACCCTTCTTGTAAAAAACAAAATAAACTAAAAACACAGAGAGCAGAGTGGAGAGAAGAGCCATAGCTGGGCACAAAGTAAACAGCAGTGTCCAACAAACACCACAGTCTGTCGGGTCCTTCGGTTTACGGGAGTCTAGATTCACAAAAAGTGTGTTCATTATTAGGGCTGTGCAATTAAACAATTGCATGTGCTCAAAACAATTGAGCACATGCCATTTCTAAATTATTTGTTATTATTATTACATAAATTTTATATAGCACCTTTCCGGGAACGCAAAGAGCTTTACATATCAATTATTCATTCACTCCACAGTCACATACTGGTGGTGGTAAGCTACATCTGTAGCCACATCTACAGATGTACAGAGACGTGGCGGCAGCCATTCCGCACCTACGGACTCATCACCAAATGGAGGCAACGAGGGTTAAGTGTCTTGCCCAACAACAGTATGACCTGTGGGGAGAACAGGAATGGAACCGCCTACCTTCCAGTTGAAGGGCGACCGCTATACCACTGAGCCAAATTGACATGATGTTGGCTGGTTTGTTATGTTTCTGAAAATACAATGTACACTCTGCAGGGGTGTAGCACAAAAATCTGGGCCCTAGGTACAAATCATCTTGGTGGGCCCTTATAACATGTTCTGTTGACCTTCTGCAATATACATTTCAAATTTATCCCTGTATGTTTTTACAGTCTAGTTTATTTATCACTATTTGCACTTTGTTACCCTGCTGGTTTATAGCCTGCACTGACTGGTATATAAAACTGATTTACTCTGCATTCTATAGTGTTCATAGTGTTTACTGCATCATTAACATGACAAAAATGTTAATTATTTCTGATCTTTACTATTATTTGCTTAAATAATAGCTATTGTTGAAAACGTTGAGAAGAAAACCATTTAACTAAATGCCCACTGATGGACAGTCTAACTAAAGTCTAACTATTTAACTGCCTACATTAACTCACCTTGTCTCACACCCTCAGTGTTTTCATCTGGACATGATGGAGGACCTGCTGCTGCTGTGGCTTTGTCTGAAACTGAAGAGGCCATAGGGTTCATATGTTAAGCAACACAATGTTACAAAGCTACTGCAAGCTGAAGACTATATTGGTGGAAAATAATTTGTCACATTTGAACATTTCCATAGGGGTGCTAGGGCCCTCGGATAACTGGTATCATTACTGTTAATAGAATATTCTGTCTCGCAATCACTTTATATAGACAGGGTGTATAGTATTACAATATAAATTATTTGAAAATGCAATATAAAACCCATTTTTATTACAGGCTCTTTGAGGGCCCTCCCCTGCCCTGGGTTTGACGCCCCTGACACTATAAATATAAGATTCCAATATTTCACTATGCATACTTGATTAAAGACTGGGAAACACAGTAAGCAATAGTAGAGCATTTTTTTTAATAATAAATGGACCGATTATACTGGAGCACCAACTAGCGTTCTTGACTTCCGACCACAGTCAACATGAACTAAGAAGCTGACGAGACCGCTTTGCTTGGCCCCGTGGATGGGAAATTTTGTTTAAAAAAAATGAAAGGATGGAAGCGTCGACAAGAGCATGGTTGTGCGCAAGCTATGCAACAAGGAATTTGCGTATCACCGCAGCACATCGAGCCTCAAATATCACCTCAACGCAAAACACATAGGAGTTAGCGTGGACGTTAGCCCGACTCTGAGTAAAGTTACAAGGACCCACAAACAACCCACACTCCATCAGATGATCAGGACTAGGGTAACTACACTGCTACACTTAATGGCAAACATTGCACTGGTCTGCTGGACTGAAATAAATAAACAATATTTTGTTGATTAAGCTTATGTATTCAGTCATTATTCAATGGTATACTAAAAATCCATGTGAAAAATTACTTCTCACTGTTCTCAGGTCAAATATTTATATGCAATTAAAATGTGATTAATTTTGATTAATTAATTACAAAGCCTCTAAATAATTAGATTAATTTTTTTAATCGAGTCCCAGCCCTAGTAGTTATTATAAAGGACGTCTGATTGTAACATGCATCATTACATATTTTAGATGAGACATACTTACTGAGTAGTATTCTTGTTGTGGCATTTCCAAACGTAAACACAAGTTTTTGAACAATGTGTGTTTGATCCTCAACTTTGTTCGTCTCAGTTCCACAAAAGTAGAAGCCTTCATCAGATTCAGTGATATTAGTAATGATCAGGTCATAGGAATTAGAGGAGGTGTTCTTGACAAAACTAAAACGAGGCAAGGGTTTCATCAAAAGTGACTGGTCAATGTTTTGTTGATATTCGTTAAGCTTTGTTTTCAGAACCAGTGAAGGTTGGTTTAGGTGAGAACAATTACGGTACCACACTGTGTAGATTCCAACTGATAATGAACAGTCACAGTGGAGAGTGATGTTGTCTCCTGGTCTCAACACCACTTCTAACACTGATCCAAAGATCCATGGACTAAAAGCTGTAAATCCTGCAAAACAGTTACACAATTGTACATTAACAAATGTTTAGCAACATAGTCAAAGATTAGTTTTAAGTCACTTAAAATTACCTGATAAAACAATGAGAAGAAACATCTGCCTGTCCATTTGTGCTAATGATTTCAAGTCGTGCCAAGATGGTCTGTCACCAAGTTATAAGCAGCCCGGGTCTTTCCATTAAAGGAAGAAAGAATGTGATTGGCTACCTGAGCGGAACATTTAACTCTGTGGTTGTTTATGATTCGTTACATTTTACAAAGAGGTACAACTGATGCTTTCAGATAATTATCTTTGTCTAGTGATTGTCTTCAAACAAAGAGTGTTCTTTGTGAAAGTCAGTTACTAATAGTTTAAACCCTTGGCAGTGAGGTGCTTCATGCTTAGTTGAGTTCAATTTGTTATTTATTTGACAGAGACCATTTACAAAAACATTAATCTAACAAAAGAAAATATGCTTTACACCAGATTTATCTACAGCTAATTTCCATCTGCAGTCCCTGGAACATCAGCCTTCTATGAACAAGTGTTTTTGTAAATATTAGATTTATTTGGCAATTGACAGCTGTCACATTTTAACCCAGCTATTGTGCTGTTGTGCTGTTGTGTTAATAATAGGTGCTTTTTAAAAATGTTGTAGTAGCCTATACAGTTGAACCATAACAACATACACAGTATGAACTGCCTCTGGACAAATAAAATCTGAGAAACACAGCCAATCAGAGAAACAAAGCACACCCCTTTGTTGATGAACAGTTATGATTGGTCAGGACTTCTCTGGATGGTGAAGAAGGTTGATGGGTCTGGCTGTCCAGGCTATGGTTTTAATGTTTATTATCAATATCAAACTTTGATTGACTCGTGGCCTCAATTGGAAAACCGTCATCGTCAAGTTCCAGATAATTCATTTTCATTTGTTGTCATGATTTTTGTTTTATAACACAGAATGGTTTCAGACATTAATGAATTAATTTGATATTGTTTGTAAATTTACTAAGTGAACTTAATACCTGACTTTTCACTATAGGTTTGGTATTTGAGCTGCACAGGATACTCCAAAGAAGATTTAAAAGAAACATCTCTGTGTAATGCATAAAAACCACTATTCCAAATTTCCTTAGCACATAACATAACATAATCTTATAATAGCACTGAATGCAATAAAAAGCATGTTAATATTGAGAAGTCACTAATAAAAATCGAATTTGTTTTCAAAACAAAACAATAAAATGCAACAGATTTTAAGGCATCAACAGTTTAAATGAAGGACTTCAGAAAACTCTGCAGCTTCATAGTTTCACTTTGTGCTGTTCAGGTTTGCAGTTCTGTTTGTGGTGGTTTCCTGTGCTCTCTCAACTTGACAGTGTTAGTGTTGTCTAGAAACAGCCATCACGAGATTCCACCATTTAAAGAAATTATACAAATAATACAAATGTATTTACATTGTGAAAAAATGCTGCGCTAATGTGCAGCATTTGTTTGTATGTGTAACTGCAGCTTCTGCCTATTCAGGTATGTTTTATAGGTGTTGTTTCTTAACACTATATTTTCTTTGTACACTGACAGCCAACATAGATTATCAAGCTTCAGTGCTGAAGCTTGACAATCAAGTGCTGTAGGTTGTAAGTAAGTACGTAAACTGTAGTTACTTTTGTCTTTGTGAATTCACTAACATGTTGAGGTGTGCTGATGTAAATCGACAGAACTTTCAGCTCAAAATCCTCTGTAGCAACAAGGAGGGGTCAGGCCCTACACAGACCACAACAGTTTCCATTCACATGTCAAACATCTACATCTACTTGTTCAACCACAGCAGACCTTGTATGTGCTTGTGCTAAGTGGAAGGCATCTTGTGCGGTTTTGAGATAATAATTAAATATAATTAAATCATTGATATTTCATTCCTTGATATTGATATAAATTTATTTTAAGAATATTGAAAGTTATTTTGAAATAAAGGAGAGTGGCCTCCGTGGAGATTGGATGAAACCAATCAACCTTGCGGAGGCCTATGTTAACGTCTCTTGTCTCTGTGTCCAAGGCACAGAAGGTCCCTCAGATTTGACAGCGATACCCATGTTTTCAGATCAACCGACTTGACTACTTCCTCACCCCAATCATCTTCGCCTAATGCGTGTTGGCAGCATTGGAGCCGCTCCATAATCAGGGTCTCAGGGTTCTGACCTTCATAAATGACTGGCTTGTCCTTGATCCATCTTGCCGGGAGGCCATGAATCAAACTGTGCCACATCTCAAAACTGGGATTGTGGAAAATGGGGCCAAGAGCATGTTACTGCAGCAGCAGTGACGTACCTGGGGCTGAAATTGGTTGCACGGGCCATGCGTGCTTGACTCTCTGTGGAGAAGCAGTAGCGCTCAGTAGGTTGGCCCATAGGCTGGTGGCTGCTTTGCCGGCTCCGTCTCGTCTGGTCCCGTAAGACCAGTCAGACCACCCGGTGGTGCATCTGGGGCTCCTTCACATCAGTTGGAGTGCCTGACACACTCCAACGCTGGTTTGCTGATCTACGACTGTATCCCACATGGGACAGGCCAACATGGGTCTCATGGGACATGGGTGTTGGGCGAGGGGGTTTATGTTGCCCCTGAGCTTGTGCCAGAATGTGGGCATGATGGCACAGTGAGTGCGTTGATCTGTCTCAGAGGTGCTGGCTGGCGCCAGAGAGGAAACCAAAAGTGAAGCCCATAGGTGGACTACGCACACACTCGTAGAACATTAGTTACATCAAGTAACTATAATATATGTTGCATTTTAATATGACAACGCAGCCCTTTCAAATGTAACTGCTGCATTCAGATTACAGCGCATGCCTGACAAACATTCAAAACAGGCAGCATTGCGTTGAGAAGAAGCGCTGCATTCAGGAGAAGCTAGCGCTACATTTGTACTGCAAATAGAAACCGAGCTATAGCAATTATAAAAAAAAAAACTAAAACATAAATAAATAAAAAAAATCTTATTTGTGTAATATATGTGATTGCATAAACATCACTGTATTGATGGAGAAGTTGTTAAGTGTCAGGATTCATGTCTGTTTATATAGTCTGTCGGTTTTGTTAGTGTATTCTGTGTCTGTTTGTTTTTGATGTCATATTTATTATTGTATTTGATTTTTGTTTTAAGATTGTATTTGAGTTCTTGGTTTTTATTTTGAAATGTCTGACTCCTGTCTGTGATTTATGACTTACTTCCTGCCTGTTGTCTTCCCCTTCTGTGTGATTACCTGCTCCGCCTTAATGTGTTTCACCTGTTCCTTGTTGTCTGTGTCTATTTATACCTGTGAGTCCTGTTACTCATTCATTCATTCATTTTCTACCGCTTAGTCCCATTAGGGGTCGCGGGTGACTGGAGCCTATCCCAGCAGCTTTGGGCCTGAGGCGGGGTACACCCTGGACAGTGGCCAGTTAGTCGCAGGGCTGACATTTAGACATAGACAGTGACAAACAGCCATTCACTCTCACATTCATTCACTAGGGACACTTTAGAGTTGCCAATTGACCTAAACATGCATGTCTTTGGACGGTGGGAGGAAGCCGGAGTACCCGGAGAGAGCCCACGGTAACACGTGGAGGACATGCAGACTCCTCACAGATAGACCAGAGTCGGCCAAGAATGTTTGAGTTGGCCAGGTTTTGAACTCACGACCTTCTTGCTGTGAGGCAGGAGTGCTAACCACTCTGCCACGTGCACCCTGAATGAATGAATGAATGAATGAATGAATGATGAGTCATGTGGGCAGTGTTTCCTTGTGTCGCATCTGTCTTAGTCTGTGTTTTCTGTGGAGGTTCTGTCTAGTGTTGACATAGTCTGGTTTCTTTTTGTAATTAATTCCTGGATTATGTGCTCGGACCCTAGCCTTGGTTTTTTCTGTTTCTTGGATTTAGTTTTTTACCAAATGAACTTTGTTTTTTGAACTGTTTGCCTGTGTCTGGGGTTTGCGCTGGAGTCTTCCGGTTTCTGGGCCTTTGGCCATGACAGTTAAGATGATGGATAAGATGTTTGAATACCGCTCACCCATTTTTCATCCACTCTTTTTTTTACTAAATTATTATTATTATTATTATTATTATTATTATTATTATTATTCCAAGTCTTCCAAGCCTTTTCCAGCTTTTTTCTAAACCCTTGGTATTTCTCTAGTTTCTCATGTTCCTTTTTCCTGATGTTGCAATCACTTGGTATTGCTACGTCAACCACAATGGCTTTCCTCTGCTGTTTGTCCACCACCACAATGTCTGATTGGTTCGCCATTACCATTCAGTCAGACTGAAATCTGGAATTCCCACAGGATCTTGGCTCGGTCATTCTATACCACCTTTGCAGGTGTTTCCCACTTTGACCTTGGGGTTTCCAGTCCGTACTCCGTGAAGATGTTCCTGTACACTATGCCAGCCACTTGGTTATGGCGCTCCATGTATGCTTTCCCTGCCAGCATCTTACAGCCTGCAGTTAAGTGTTGGATTGTCTCAGGGGCCTGTTTGTACAGCCTACACCTGGGGTCTTGTCTGGTGTGGTAAATCTAGACCTCTATTGCTCTGGTGCACAGGGCCTGCTCCTGTGTCCTCCAGTCTGGCCCGTTCTAGCCATTGGTAGGATTTCTTGATATTAGCCACTTCGGTTATGTTCCGGTGGTACGTCCCATGTAGGGGTTTGTCCTCCCATGATGTCCCTCCTCCAGCTTCTCTTCCTCTGTTCTCCATTGCCTGAGACATTCGCTAAGCACGTCATTTGTTGGACCCTTGTCTTTGATGTACTTGTACTCTCACACTCGCTAGTCTACGGCCACCTTCTTTATGGCTAGCGTACAGTCTCAGGGTGCTGGATTTGGGATGGAACCCTCCATGCATGGTGAGGAGCTTTCGTGTCTTAACGTCTGTGGTCTGTATCTCTTCCTTTGGCCACCTTATTATTCCCGCAGGGTATCTAATCACTGGCAGGGCATAGCTATTGATTGCCCGTGCCTTGTTCTTCCTTGTTCTTCTTATTCTTGAGATGAATTCTTAGGACTTGCCTTACTCTTTGGAGGTATTTAGCAGTTACTGTTTTCCTTGTTACCTCTTTGAGGTTGCCATTTGCCTGTGGTAATCCAATTTACTTGTAACCATCCTAAATAGACACGTGGACAAAAATGTCCGTACCCTTCGGTCAATGAAAGAAAAACTCTCAATGTTCACAGAAAAAACTTTATTCGGACAAAAGTAATAATAAATAAAAATTCTATGAATGTTAACCAATGAAAGTCAGACATTGCTTTTCAACCATTCTTCAATGGAATTATTTAAAAAAATAAACACATGGAACAGGCCTAGACAAAATTGTTGGTACCCCTAACTTAATATTTTGTTGCACAACCTTTTGAGGCTATCACTGCAATCAGACGATTCCTGTAACTGTCAATGAGACTTCTGCACCTCTCAGCAGGTATTTTGGCCCACTCCTCATGAGCAAACTGCTCCAGTTGTTTCCGGTTTGAAGGGTGTCTTTTCCAGACGGTATGTTTCAGCTCCTTCCAAAGATGCTCAATAGGATTGAGGTCAGAGCTCATAGAAGGCCACTTTAGAATAGTCCAATGTTTTCCTCTTAACCATTCTTGGGTGTTTGTAGCTGTGTGTTTTCGGTCATTGTCCTGTAGCAAGACCCATGATCTGCAACTGAGACCAAGCTGTCTGACACTGGCCAGCACATTTTCTCTCTAGAATCGTCTCCCATGTAGTCCACTTTGGCTCAAACAACGACGGATGGTGCGATCTGACACTGATGTTCCTTGAGCATGGAGTTCACCTTGGATCTCTTTAGAAGTTTTTCTGGGCTCTTTTGTTACCATTCGGATTATCCGTCTCTTTGATTTGTCATCAATTTTCCTCCTGCGGCCACGTCCAGGAAGGTTGGCTACAGTCCCATGGATCTTAAATTTCTGAATAATATGTGCAACTGTAGTCACAGGAACATCTAGCTGCTTGGAGACGGTCTTATAGCCTTTACCTTTTCTCATGCTTGTCTATAATTTTCTTTCTATTCTCCTGCCACAATTCTTTCCTTCGCTTCCTCTGGTCCATGTTGAGTGTGGTACACACCATGTCACCAGACAACACAGTGACTACCTGAAGCCCTATAAATAGGCCCACTGACTGATTACAAGATTGTACACACCTTGAATTAACATGTCCATTTGGTCACATTATTTACAGTCTTTTCTAGGGGTACAATCAATGTTGTCTAGGCCTGTTCCATGAGTTTATTTTTTAAAATAATTCTGTTGAAGCATGGTTGAAAAGCAATGTCTGACTTTCATTGGTTAACATTCATAGAATTGATTATGTATTATTACTTTTGTTAGAATAAAGTTTTTTTTCTGTGACCATTGTGAGTTTTTCTTTCATTGACCGAAGGGTACAAACATTGTTGTCCATGTGTGTATCTGCTATTCTTTCTGGGAGTGAGACCCCTTCTGTGTGGACTACCTTTCCTCTCTTCCTACATTTCTCAAGCCCGAATGACATCCCAATGTCAGAGCCTTGGATCCTGGTGGTGTGGATCAGTGAGTCAATGTTCCGCTCACTCTTAGCGTATAGCTTGATATCATCCATGTAGAGAAGGTGACTGATGGTGGCCCCATTCCTGAGTTGGATGACAGTCGTGTTGATTATTTGCCTGAGAACAGAACGGCAGTGGGCATAGAGCATCTACTTGGTAGATTCCACATTTGATGGACACTTATGCAAGGGGCATACCATTGGCCTCAAGGGTGGTTTTCCACAGCCTCATCAAGTTTGCAATGAAGTCTCTTAGAGTCCTGTTGATTGTATTGTATTTTTTCTCATAATTGCTATAGCGCAACTTTGTATTTTCTGCACTTCTTGTCAATGTAATGCTAGCTTCTTCTGAATGCAGCACGTCAATACAATGCTATCTGTTTGTGCTTTAAACTGAATGCAGCGTTTTTCTATAATTGTAGGGGCTGTGTTGTCATATTGAAATGCAACATGTTGTGGAATTAATGCTGTTGTCGGCCATTTGCACATGAGTCTCGATTTGCAGTATACATGTAACAAACGTGATGTAGAGGTTTTATTTAAATGTCAGTGTGATGTTTCATTTGTGAATTGCAGCATGTGTGCTGTGAAACTATTGCATGTACTAATGTTTATTTTCATTATTTTCATTATTATTTCATTATAATTATTTCACATTATTTCTCAGCCACTGTAGTTCTTCTGTGGAATAAGAGTAATTGAAATGATGTATGGGTTTGACAAAAGGACACAGGACAGACTGGTAGCAAATTAATGTTGTCATTGTTTTTCTTGTACACTATATTGACTGTTTGTTAGGTCATGGGGCCCTGCCTCACCATGGATTTACTGAAACACCAGCGCCCTGTACATCTCTTGTTCACCAATTTAAAAATCATCCCACTCACAAAAGACTCTCACTAGCAGATTACATTACAACAGTACATTTTCTTTAGGCCCAGAGGTGGAGCTTATTTATAACCTCAACTCTGTGTTAAAGAGTGTGCTCTTATGTTTAATGTGTAGAACTGAACAAGAGCTATATTCCACTCTTTATGAGGTTACACTCTCTGCTTGTGACAATATCAATTGTGTGACTCTTTACTCAGTGACAACCTGCTCTTGTTATCAAGATGTATTAAATAAAAATGTTTACGGTATTTATTTCTCAGTGGACTGAATTTAGCTCTGTACAAACTACAGCAAAAATCAGACTTGTTTCTTTCCTATTGGCTACGGGCTGTAATAATCCAAAAGCACAAGGCACATTGTAGATATTAACTAAAAGAAACAAAAACAAATCTGTGCATAGACATGGACAGCACAGACTCCAGTGAGTCCTGTTCGAGTCACACTCACTCAAAGGCTGCTGTACTTCAGACGCAGCTGCAGCGCCTCTCAGATCCGCCTCCAACACTGAGCCCACCGAGAACAAACACACACAGACTGACGATACTCTGTCAGACACAGATTCTCTGTGAATTCCTAAATTGAGATGCATTTCCTTGACACCTACACAACTGAGTATGTGCTAAAGTCAGAAGTGTGGGGTGTTGTCTTCTTCTTTGGCCTGTGTGATGCTTGATGGATTTTTAAAGCGGCATAACACACATCTTCATCCTAAAATATGACAATTGACAACACATACAGAATTCTTTTTATAAAAACATGTGTAATATTGTGCGTAATAAAGTATCATTTACCCTTCTTGTAACAAACAAAATAAACCAGAAACTCAGAGAGCAGAGTGGAGAGAAGAGCCATAGCTGGGCACAAAAAAAACAGCAGTGTCCAACAAACACCTGAGTCTGTCGGGTCC
Organism: Perccottus glenii; assembly: GCA_024416835.2. Classification (NCBI taxonomy): domain Eukaryota; kingdom Metazoa; phylum Chordata; class Actinopteri; order Gobiiformes; family Odontobutidae; genus Perccottus; species Perccottus glenii. Next base: position 17,678,795 of record CM044549.2, read on the forward strand.
TTCAGCTTACTGGAGTCTAGATTCACAAAAAGTGTGTTTAGTATATGCAGAGGTCACATTAACCGAATATTTACCGTCATTGACGTGTTTTTTTTTTTTTTTAGCAGGGACGGAAAAATCTGAATGCCATCCGTCCGATTTATTATGAGGGTGATCTGTTGTAATTCCTACTCCTGACCAGTTGGTGGCGAATGTACATATCAATCAGCAATTATCTTGAATCGTGTTGTATTTGTCACACGACGTTGACGTCACGGCAGCTGAGTGTGAGTGTTTTTTTTCAAACCGCCAACAAGTTCAGATATTGTAAATAAAGGTGAAAAAAGATGACATGATGCAGTGGAGGGTGAACACTGAGCAGTCACTGACACCTGTTACGGGACAAACAAGCGGCAAAAAGGATGTGAAGAAGAGGGAGTATCGTGTTCAGTGGGAGTTTACATGGCTGAGGAGGGAAGGAATGAATCTGAGGCCACCTCATCTGTTCAGAGAAGGCTTTTCCATTTTAACAAAAATTGCTTCCTTCACACATCTCTCAAACCATCTGCTGTCCTCAAAGGAATGCCCTTTCCGTTTGAGGTGCAAGGGTTGATAAAACTCTGATTTGGAAAGTCCCACACTTATCTTACTTCCCTCTCCTCACTTCTGTTTGACCAACTGGTAATGGAGTTGATTTTACACACCTGTTAACCTTAGTATTAAAAGGACTGCACTCACTCTTTTTGTTATGCACTTTTTAAAATTCATTTAAGTATAGAAAATACATATTATCTACATTTATAAGTTACTACTTTTAAGCATGTTTTTGTTCTGTTCCAGATTTATGGCAGCCCATGTGTTTCCTTTCCACCTCATTTGTTCAATAAACCATTCAAAATCACTCAGTCTGTCTAATGGAGTTTATACAGCAGTCTATCTGATGCCCATGATTGTAGAAAACGTCCAATAAACTAGTAGCAATAATCCTATGCTATTGTTACATATAGTCATTAATTCTCAAGTGGACAGACTGCAAAGACTGTTTGTGAATGCATTAACATGTTGAGGTTTGCTAGTGCAACAAGTGTATTCAGCTCAAGTTCCTCTGTAGCAACAAGACCACAACAGTTTCCATTCACTTGTCAAACCTCAACAGCTTGTTTAACCACAGCAGACCTTGTATGTGTTTGTGTAATGCACTTGTTCTTGTAAAATGTATCTTTGAAATTTATCGTAGGTTAATTTCTTTAAATTTCATGCCGTCAATCAGTTCTACCTTGAAATTTAGTATTCAGATGTGGGTTTGTTTATTTCAGTAGCACTGTCAGAAGCCTGTTCCTGTCAGTGCTGTTTTGAGAGAACAATTGAATCTTAATTATTGATAAGCAATTACTTTTAAGAATATTGAATAATTACATTTTTTGATTTTAATAAGATTTTTTTGTGTACGTATCTGTGTCTCTGTGTATTTGGCATGTGGTCTACCGACTGAGCAAGAGGCCGCTTTACTGGAGTTTCAGCTGCTAAAGGATTCTGAGTGTTATTTCGCTGTAGCAAACTCACACAAGACTGTCAAGTCTGATATATTGTGAGAAGTGTTGTTTTGGTGAGATCCTTTAAAGCAGGGGCCTTCAACTAAAATTGACTGACGTCCGCTTTCCTAACCACGAGAGGTCCGTAAAATGTAACTAAAAGGACATGTGTTTAAGTGTGTACTTTTATTAACAGCCTCTTGAACACTGGAGATAAATGTATTTGATCTAAATGTTTACATGGAAGGCATGTTTCTGAGTGTGTAGCTTTTACCAACACAGCTCAAAGAAGAAAGGAAAATGCTGCCAAATCAAAAGACGCTAGAGTTCATTAAAAGCCACAATAAAACTGAATTTGACAGAAAAGATGAGGTTCAGGACCAGGTCTGATTATTAACATCAGCATGAAATCTGTCAGGAATACACTTGTCAGGAACTGGCAGAAGAACGATGCAGACCCCACAAGAGGCAGATGATTCAAAGGGTTTATTTACCAAAGGCAGAAGTACAAAATCAAAAATCCATAAGTAGGGGTTAAAACAAGGCTAAGGTTTTAACACTAGAAGGCTAATTCCCCCAAAAAAACCTCGAAGGGTAATTCTAAAAAAAAACACAAGGACCCACTGGATTGCTTACATGAGGGTGAAGCCTACAATCTTGAGGCTACAACCTAACCACAGACAGAGGAAAACACACAGGTTATAAAGGGAACAAAAAGAGTGACAGGTGGAACACATTAGGGGTGGGGCAGGTACCCTCACAAAGGAGGGAAAAACACAAGGACAGGAAGTCAATCTGACAGACAGACAGGGGTATGACACTTCACAGAACAGGAGGATAGGACATGACAGAAATCCTTCATATTATGCCTTTAATACTCTTTCATAAATGTGTGAGAAGATTTTAAACACAGCCATCAATTCAAGCCAAAACATTGTTGTTAAAAATACTACAAAGGTGCCGTCATAATTCCTCTCTTCCTGTTGTCATTCCTCTGAGGACAACGGTCACAAGGAAATATGCACTGAGAAGTTCTTTAGCATTAGTTGTTGTTAATAACTATAATGTAACAGTTAAAACATTTTCAAAAATAGAATACAAAGATTTATTTTCTGTGTTTTCACAGTTTGGGGTAACATTTTAATTAGAATGCATTTAGGATCCCGACAGAAACTAACACAACCTGAGGCAGACTGATATATGTCATTCATCTCCAAACACTCTTTTAACACCTTTTCTGATTTTAATCACCCAAAACACAAATGGTTTGAGCTAATTACTTGTATTGTTAGCAAGTTTAAATCAGGTTCAATATGTGAGACAATAATATGATTGAATAAAGTAGTCAACAGAAACTCGGCCACAGACTGATTCTCTGTGAATTCTTAAATTGAGATGCATTTCCTGGAGAAATTTTCCTCACAATTAAATACTCTTTATCTAGCCATTGTAACTTTCACTGCTGAATTACACTTGTTATATTGACATTTCTTGACTTTACAACCCAGTATTTTAATAAAAAATGACAACTGAGTATGTGCTGAAGTCAGAAGTGTTGGGTGTTGTCTTCTTCTTTGGCCTTTGTGATGCTTGAAGGATTTCTAAAGCAGCGTAACACATATCTTCAACCTAAAATATGAAAATTATAAAAGACGTTATGACATAGCACTGAAATAAGAGTTAAGCTCCTTATTCACTGGTGAATGATCAAAAGACAAATGTTGTTGTTACCTCATTCTGTCTCATCTGAACTCTGGCCTCAGCTCTGTTTATATCTGTAAAATAAAAATACTTTAGCCAAACACAAAGATGTAATAAATTAAATAAAATGTGTGTAAAATTGTCATAGTTTCATTTACCCTTCTTGTGACAAACAAAATAAACCAGAAACACAGAGAGCAGAGTGGAGAGCAGAGCCATAGCTGGGCACAAAGAAAACAGCAGTGTCCAACAAACACCACAGTCTGTCGGGTCCTTCAGCTTACGGGAGTCTAGATTCACAAAAAGTGTGTTTATTATTAGGTCTGTGCAATTAATCGCAAAACAATTGCAATTTGAGCACATGCCATTTCTAAATCGTAAATGGCTGTAATTTTATTTATTTAGATTTTAATTCCGAATCAGAGTTTATGTTAGCCGGGTTATGGTTTAATTTGTAATAGGCAGATAAAATAAAAGCTCACTTGTCATTTGTGCCGGTGAGCTTTAATTTAATATAAAATGTAATAAGTTTAAATGTATTTAAAGTGTAATAAATGTTTTGTTATGCATTTCTTGTGCACTGATTTCATTAAGAATGAAGAATGTTTGAAAAAGCAAAAACAATTAAATAAAATTGCAAATAAAAATCGCTATTGCAATATTCTTTAAAAAAAAAAATACAATACGATTATTCTGTCCATATTGCACAGCCCTATTCATTATATGTGATTGTAGGAGATTTTAGAAGTCACTTTTTCTGTTATATTGACATGATGTTGGCTGGTTTGTTATGATTCTGAAAATACAATGTACACTTTGCTTTACTCTGCATTCTATAGTGTTCATAATGTTTACTGCAACATTAACATGACAAAAAACTCAATATTAATTCTGATAATTTTTATTATTTTCTAAAATAATAGCTATTGTTGAAAATGTTAAGAAGAAAACCATTTAACTAAATGTTAAAATCCACTGACGGACATTTGCAAAACGGCTGATCAGGTCTTTAAAGTCTAACTATTTAACTGCCTACATTAACTCACCTTGTCTCACATCCTCAGTGTTTTCATCTGGACATGATGGAGGACCTGCTGCTGCTGTGGCTTTGTCTGAAACTGCAGTAATAGCTGGAGCTCACCTCTTTTCAAAGACATTTGTCAGTTGCTGCTTTCCCCCATTACACCTTTTCTCCCTCTTCTTTCTTTCTTTTCTCTTTTGATGACCAATTTATACTTTCTTGACGCAAGACATCTTTTTTTCTGACAGGAGGCTTAGCCTGCCGCTGACAGGTACCTCCTGCTCCTCGGGCTGTCACTCAGGACATCTGTGGCTTTGATAAATCAACCCCGCGCACATGTGGACTAAACCATTTTGAACATTTCCATAGGGGTACTAGGGCCCTCGGACAACTGTTATCATTGCTGTTAGTGAAATAATCAAATTAATAGTATTAAGACAGCGGGCGGCAGTAGCTCAGTGCGTAGAGCGGTCATCCTTCGACCGGCGGGTGGGCAGTTCAATCGCCTTGCCTCCAGTGCTCAGCTGTAAGACTGGTAAAGCACTTTGAGTGCCTACTACGTGGAAAAGCACTATATAAATAAATAAAATAAATAAAAAAACATTTAGTATAACAATTATTATTTGAAAATGCAATAGAAAACCCATTTTTATTTTTTGAGGGTTTTCCCCTGCCCTGGGTCCGACACACCTGACATTATAAATATAGGTTAAAAATATATCACTATGTATTCTAGATTATAGACCGGGAAACACATTATGCAGTAAAGCATAATGCATTAAAGCATTAACCAAGTTTATAAATAAATATTTTGTGTGCACTTGGCAGAGTGGTTAGCGCTCCTGTAAGAAGGTTGTAAAATCAAACCCTGGACGACTCGAACATTCTCCTTCTACTGTGGGTTCTACCGCCCAAAGACATGCATGTATTGGAATTAATGTGAGATGTGGTTGTCTGTTACTGTCTATGTCTAAATGTTAGCCCTGCGACCAACTGGCCACTGTCCAGTGTACCCTGCAGGGTGTACCCTGCATCAAGCCCAAAGTTGTTGGAATAAGCTCCAGTCACCCGCAACTCCGTATGGGACTAAAACAAGTATATTTTTTAACCTGAAATATTAATGTAGTAGTAATGCTTTGTAAAAGTTGAATCAGTTACTAAAACTCTACAAATGCATCATATTGTGTAGTTTTTATAAAGTGTAACCCACTCTCCTAATATAATGCTGTGCTCCAAGGGACGTAATGAGACATACTTACTGAGTAGTATTCTTGTTGTGGCATTTCCAAACGTAAACACAGGTTTTGGAACCATGTGTGTTTGATCCTCAAATTGATGATCCTCAAAAATGATCGTCTCATTTCCACAAAAGTAGAAGCCTTCATCAGATTCAGTGATATTAGTAATGATCAGGTCATAGGAATTAGACGAAGTGTTCTTGACGAAACTAAAACGAGGCAAGGGTCTCATCAAAAGTGACTGATCAATGTTTGGTTGATATTCTTTAAGCTTTGTTTGAAGAACCAGTGAAGGTTGGTTTAGGTGAGAACAATTACGGTACCACACTGTGTGGACTCCAGCCGATAATGGACAGTCACAGTGGAGAGTGATGTTGTCTCCTGGTCTCAACACCACTTCTAACACTGATCCAGAGACCCATGGACCAAAAGCAGAAAATCCTGTTAAACAGTTAAACAATTGTACATTAACAAATGTTTAGCAACATAGTTAATAGTTAGTTTTAAGTCACTAAAAATTACCTGATAAAACAATGAGAAAAAACATCTGCCCGTCCATTTGTGCCAATGATCTCAAGTCGTGCCAAGATGGTCTGTCACCAAGTTATAAGCAGCCCGGGTCTTTCCGTTAAAGGAAGAAAGAATGTGATTGGCTACCTGAGCGGAACACTTTAACTCTGTGGTTGTTTATGACACGTCACATTTTACAGAGAGGTACAGCTGATGCTGTCAGATAATAATGCTTATCTTGTAATTGTCTTCAAACAAAGAGTGTTCTTAATGAAAGTCAGTTACTAATAGTTTAAACTCTTGGCTGTATTACAAGCTGTTGCTACTCTAATAAATCCACAACATAGAAAAATAAAGTTAATAAAGACAGTTGAGACTCGAGAGAGAGTTATAAACTGGGAGGAATGGAAATTTGGGGTAAATAAGGTGGGTTTATGCTTGTTCTCTGTAGCATTATATTTTTGTTAGAATTTATGAGAGTGGACAGCTATCAGAATTTAACCCAGCTATTATGTTATGTTATTGTGGTTATAATAGGTGCTTTGTTAACAATGTTGTAGTTTCCTATACAGTTGAACCATAGCAACATACACAATAAACTGCCTCTGGAATAATCAAATTTGCATCGCACAAAGTCCACCCATTTCTCAATGAATGGTTATGATTGGTCAGGACTTCTCTGGATGGTAAAGAAAGTTGATGGGTCTGGCTTCAATGTTTCTTCAATTCTCAATCTAAAAATAGCATTCTTGGTCTATCTTGGAAGGTTTTAGTCATCTAATGTCAATCAATTTTAAAGAGTCAACAGTTCAAATGAAGGACTTCAGAAAACTCTGCGGCTTTATGGTTTCACTTTGTGCTTTTTATCTTTGCAGTTCTGTTTGTGGTAGTTTCCTGTGCCCTTTTTAACTTGACCTGTACCACTGTATTATTTAGTGTTGTCTAGAAACAGCCATTATGAGATTCCACCATTTTAAGAAATTACACAAAATAAAAATTGAGTCGCAAATTTGTATTTACACTGTAACGTGAAACAAATGCTGTACAAATCTATGTGTAACTGCAGCCTCTGCCTATTTAGGTAAGTTTTTATATGTGTTTTTTTTAAACAATGTATTTTCTCTGGACACTTCTGTAAGGTAGGTGTTCAATCCTCAGCCAACAAAGACTGTCAAGATTCAGTGCTGGAGCTTGACAATCAAGTGCTGTAGGTTGTAAGTATAAATATTGTTTAGAAGATTCTTAGTTTTTCCCTCTTTATTTTGTTATTTTAATGACCTTACTTCCCTCTCCTTACTTTCTTTCTCCTACTCCTCACTTCTGATTGACCACCTGGTAATGGAGTTGATTTTACACACCTGTTAACCTTAGGATTAAAGGACTGCACTCACTCACTCTTTTTGTTATACACTTTTTTCAATTCATGTAAGTATAGAAAATACATATAATCTGCATTTATAAGAAAGAAATAAGAAAACTGTGGCTACTTATGTGTATGTGTCTTAAGTGTTTGTAAATATATTTACATGTTGAGGTGTGCTTATGTAAGTTCACGTCAGGTTCCTCTGTAGCAATAAGGAGGGGTCAGGCTCTACACAGACCACAACAGTTTCCATTCACATGTCAAACATCAACAGCTTGTTTAACCACAGCAGACCTTGTATGTGTTTGTGTAATGCACTTGTTTTTACAAAATGCATCTTTGAAATTTATTGTTGGTTAAGCTCCCTCAATTTAATGCTGTCAATCAGTTCTACAATTCAATGTTCTCTGCTTAACCCGATAGACTTCCTACTTTGTGTACCCACACACTGCAAAACTATTATGGCACTTTTATGTCAGTTAAGAGTGGTGTTTATCTGGCAACATAAATGTTTTCATAAAATGGTAACATGTTTTTTTTTTTGCATTGTATGTGGGTTTGTTTATTTCAGTTTCTCTGTCAGTGCTGTTTTGAGATAGAGATTAAATGTAATCCATTCATTGATTATAAATTACTAAAAAATATTGAATGTTCCATCCATCCATCTTCTACCACTTATCCGGGGCCGTGTCGCGGGGCAGAAGTCTAAGCAGAGACGCCCAGACTTCCCTCTCCCCAGACACTTTCCCCAGCTCTTCCAGGGGGATACCGAGGCGTTCCCAGGCCAGCCGAGATCGACCGGTAAATCAAGAGCTTCGCCCTGCAGCTCAGCTCCTTCTTCACCACGACAGACCGTGGCAGAAGCTGCACCAATCTTTCTGTCAATCTCCCGTTTCCTCCTTCCCTCACTCATGAACAAGACCCCAGATACTTGAACTCCTCAACTTGAGGAAGGAGCTCTCCACCAACCTGAAGGGGGCAAGCCACCCTTTTCCGACTGAGAGCCATGGTCTCAGACTTGGAGATGCTGATCCTCATCCCAGCAGCTTCACACTCGGCTGCAAACCGTCCCAGTGCACACTGAAGGTCCTGGCTTGATGGAATTAAAAGGACAACATCATCTGTGAAAAGCAGAGACAGAGCAAGATACTGTGGCCCCCAAACCAGACTCCCTCCGGCCCCTGGCTGCGCCTAGAAGTCCTGTCCATAAAGATAATGAACAGGACCGGTGACAAAGGAGTCCAACATGCACCGGGAACAGGTCTGACTTACTGTCGGCAATGCGAACCAAGCTCCTTCTCGCGCCACGAGGGACACAGTCGAATGCCTTTTCCAGATCCACAAAGCACACTGTGGACTGGTTGGGCAATCTCCCATAAACCCTCCATAGGGTATAGAGCTGGTCCAGTGTTTCACAACCGGGAAGAAAACCGCATTGTTCCTCCTGAATACGAGGTTTGACTATCGGGCGCATTGTCCTCTCCAGTACCCTGGCATAGACTTTCCCGGGGAGGCTGAAGAGTGTGATCCTCCTGTAGTTGGAACACACCCTCCGGTCCCACTTCTTGAGAAGAGGGACCACTACCCTGGTCTGCCAGTCCAGAGGTACTGTCCCCAAACGCCACACGATATTGCAGAGGTGTGTCAACCAAGACAGTCCCATGACATCCAGAGACTTGAGGTACTCAGGGCGTATCTAATCCACCCCCGTTGCCTTGCCACCGAGGAGCTTCCCAACTTCCTCAGTGACTTCAGCTTGGGTGATGAACGAGTCCACCTCTGAGCCCTCGGCCTCTGCTTCCTCAGTGTCATGACATGTCGGTGGGGTTGAGAAGATTCTCAAAGTATTCCTTCTACCGTCCAACAATGTCCCCAGTTGAAGTCAGCAGATTCTCATCTCCACTGTAAACAGTGTTGGTATGGCACTGCTTCCTGAGGCACCGGACAGATTGTCACAATTTCTTTGAGTTCGACCGATAGTCCTTCTCCACTGCCTCAACGAACTCCTCCCAGACCTGAGTTTTTCCCTTCACAACCACCCGGGCTGCAGCCCGCTTGGCCTGCCGGTACCCATGAGCTGCCTCAGGAGTCCCACAAGCCAACCAGGCTCGATAATTCTCCTTCTTCAGCTTGACGGCATCCCTTACTTTCGGTGTCCACCACTGGGTTCGGGGATTGCCGCCACGACAGGCACCGGAGACTTTTGGCCCGTAATCACAAACAACAGTGTGAGACCTATCCCCGACCGGAGTTGGGTTCCAGAGCCCAAGCTGTGCATGGAGGTGAGCCCGACTATCTCTAGTCTGTATCTCTCAACCTCCCGCACAAGCTCAGGTTTCTTCCCCACCAGCGAGGTGACATTTCACGTTCCTAGCGCCGGATTCTGTGTGGGATTGGGTTGGCGAGGCCCCCGCCTTTGATATAGAGTTTTTTTAAGAAGATATGTTTTTGGCCTTTGTTTGATAGACAGTAAAAGCTTTTTTTGTACCTGTCTTGGGCCCCCAAAGCTTCCATTTACCCCATTCACACATGGGGCAGACAGAGGGGGGGGCTGCTATACACACGGCACTCACAGTCTTCTCCAACCACCACCAAACACACCTCTACAGCCTCCAGAGTGTCTTGCCCAAGGGCACAATAACAGTATGAACTGGGGAGCGGGAATTGAACCATCAGCCTTCAAGTTATTGAACAGTCTGTATAATGCAAATGTGTGATGAAACGGTGCAACAAGTTTAATCTGTGCATCTGCTGGCCGTGCTCTAAAGTGGACCAAACGTGGGCTGTGCCTGCTCTCAGGAGTGTTATAAAATGTTCCTCTTATTACTTACCAGTATATTAAATATTTGGAAATTTAAATTGTCAAGAAATGTAATTTTAGCAAGTGTAATTTAGTAGGGAATGTTGCCATGGCTAGATGAAGATAATTTAATTGTTCAGATAAAGTCTCAAACAAATGCATTTCAATTTAAGAATTTTACAGAGAATCTGTCTCCGTCAGAGTTTACTCACTCTGTTTGTTCTCTGTGGGCTCAGTGTTGGGTCGGGATCAAGAGGCGCTGCTACTGAGTCACAGAGACAGCGCTGACTCTGAGAGTGATCAGCACCAGCTCACAGAGGAAACTGAATCTGTCCATCCGTTTGACTAGTTGGTGTTTTATTAGCTTCCCTAAATGAAGATAAGCTCAATAAACGAAATAAATAGAAGCCCGTTTGAGAGCGTCTGATGCTCTGAGCAGCAGAGTTAGTGTGACACAGACAGGACTCACTAGAGTCTGTTTTCTGTACTTCTATGCACTCAAATTTGTTTTGCTTCTCTTAGTAATAATATCTACAATGTGCCTCTGGCTTTTTTATAATTACAGCTTATAGTCCATAGAAATAAATAAATCTTGATAACAAGAGCATGTTGTCACTGAGTGAAGTATCACACAAATGATAATGTCACAAGCAAAAAGTGTGAAGCCTCATAAAGAGTTGACAATAGCTTTTCTTCTACACAGTCAACGTAAGAGCACAGTTTAACAGAGATTAGCCTCATGCCATTTTATTTTATTTAAAGAACACAAAATATGCAGTTTTATTTCTTTTACTTTGAGGGTTGCACATGGCAGAGTAGTCCTGGCTCACAGCAAGAAGGTTGTGAGTTAAAACCCCGGCCTGCAAATTCAAAAACATCTTCGGCCAACTCCGGCCTTTCTGTGAGAAGTCTGCATGTCCTCCACGTGTTACCATGGGTTCTCTCCAGATACTTCCTTCCATGTCTAGTGAATGAATGTGAGAGTGAATGGTTGTTAGTAAGCGTCTGTCTCTAAGTGTTAGCCCTGCGACTGACTGGCCACTGCCCACACTGTAAAAAAAGATTTGTTAAACTAACCTAAATAAATTGCTTCAATTTGTTTCACAATGATGGGTGTCTGTCCCAAACCCCTCTGGAGCCTCAAAGTGAAAAAATCATCCTTGCAAAATTTGGTTGGCGTCCCGCCGTACCTTGTATTTAAAAAGTCTTGCGGGAGTGTCGGGTCTCAGGAGAAACAAATTGCTTAACAACACTACACGAATAAACACTCGCCCCAGTCAGTCTCAGTGGCAGAGCTGGTTTAAAAACAGCTAAAGCAGAGAAAACCGTTGCTCGTGGTCAAATGGGAAGAGAGGAGAGCAGGAAGACGCTTATCACCAGTGAGTTTTTACAACAGTAGTTTTTTAACATTGCACTGAAACTTTAGGGGGAGCTCTATCGGGAAAAAAACAAACAAAAACAGAGATGAAACTGACAGAACTGCAAAGTGCCGCTTTAACATGTACATAGTGGCCTGTATATGACTCAAGTAATGCATGTTAGATGTTAGTGAACAAACAAGCCATTAACCCTAGAAATCCAATGCTTTTGGAAGATAATTTTGAAAGTTTGGGGATTTCTTTTCCTATTCGTAATGCTGGTTTTAGTTAAGTACTAAACCAGAACTAACTCTAAAACTAAACCCAGGAACCCTAGAAACATAAAGAATGATAGCCCTGGATGTGTTTGTGTTAAGTGTGGAAATACTCTGAAATACTGGCAGTGAAATATAGAATTTGGACTATATATATTGAGTAGAACTCAGGCTATACAACTGCAACACACAGTTAGTACCATCATATAACAGAAAATAGGCATATAGGCACCAATACAAATGATGAACAAATGATGCATCATTAAGTCAAAGGTGGACACAAATCAAAGGCAAATATTAAGCATTTGGTTAACTTTGTGCATACTAATGAGCAGCAAGAAGAGCCTCAAATATGTCCAAACAAACCAACAATACAACTAATGTCATTTAGAGCAGTGGTTTAAAGTGGGTTAGGGCGCCAGATGGTCGCCGAAGTTGGAAGAAAAAGAAAAATTATAAGTAAATATTTATATTATGAGTATTTTTATGAAATAGCATTATAATAATTTGTTGATATCTCTAATGCAATTTCATAAAAATACTCATAATATAAATATTTACCTTTTCCAACTTGCTGCGCCCACCTGGCGCCTGGCGCCCCCACTTTGAAACCACTGACCTAGGTGTTTTATTTATTTATTTACATTTGGTGTAGTTTTGTCGATGGGTTCAATAACACCGTGCAAAAGGGGGGCCTTGGCCAGAACCTGGTGGAGTTTGGGGGGCCTTGTCATGGAAAAGTTTGGGAACCCCTGATTTAGAGTATAACTTTATCTAGAGCTAGTAAGAGAGGCAAAACCCAGAGCTAAACCAGAATTAAACAGAACTCAACTAAGGACTAAATTAAATGTTGAAAGTTAATCCCTTAAAATACAGTGGGGATCGAAAGTTTGGGCACCCCAGGTAAAAAGTTTTATTAGTGTGCATAAAGACGCCAAGAAAAGATGGAAAATCTCCAAAAGGCATCAAATGACAGAGTAGACATCCTTATAATAAGTCAAAAAAAGTTAGATTTTATTTCCATCATTTACACTTTCAAAATAACAGAAAACAATAAAATGGTGTCTACAAAAGTTTGGGCACCCTGAGGTCAGGAGATTGTGGAGGCCATGGCAAAACCTTTAGTTTATGCCTCTTGATGTAATCCACCGTGGATTTTGAGGTGTGTTTAGGATCATTATCCATTTGTAGAAGCCATCCTCTCTTTAACTTCAGCTTTTTCACAGATGGCATCAAGTTAGCATCCAAAATTTGCTGAAATTTCATTGAATCCATTTTTCCTTCTACTCGTGAAATGTTCCCTGTGCCACTGGCTGCAATACAACCCCAAAACATGGTCGATCCACCTTAACTAACCTCTTAACTGACATGAAGACATAACAGTGCCATAATAGTTTGCAGCAGTGTGGGTACACAAAGAGGGAAGTCTATCTGGTTAAGCAGAAAACATTAAATTGTGGAACTGATTGACGACATTAAATTGAAAGAGCTTAACCTACGATAGATTTCAAAGATGCATTTTGCAAAAACAAGTGCATTACACAAACACATACAAGGTCTGCTGTGGTTGAACAAGCTTTTGACGTTTGACATGTGAATGGAAACTGTTGTGGTCTGTGTAGAGCCTGACCCCTCCTTGTTGCTACAGAGGAACTTGAGGTGAACTTACATAAGCACATCTCAACATGTAAATATATTTACAAACACATAAGTAACCACAGTTTTCCTTTGCAGTCTGTCCACTTGAGAATTACTACTAATAGTTCATTGGACGTTTTCTACAACCATGGGCATCGACTAGAATGTTGTACAAAACCCATTAGACAGACTTGAGCGCTTTTGAATTGTTTATTGAACAAATGAGGTGGTAAGGAAACACATGGGCTGCCCTAAATCTGGAACAGAACAAACACAAGCTTAAAGGTAGTAACTTATAAATGCAGATTACATGTATTTTCTATTTTCAGGTCAGCAAACAGCAGCTATAGGCCACCGCTTATTATGACAAACTACATACGGGAATAAGACCCTCCTTGGATTGTTATTGATTCTATTTGTATACCTTTCAAAAAAAAAGTTTGATGTAACTTATTAAGAATAAAAGGTCCCGGCAGGTCAGTTCGCATGAAGACGTTTGAATGAAGCTGTGGGTGCCCTTCGTTTAGCCTAATTATTGGATAGTGAATGACAGAAAAGGCTAGTTCCCTTCTCGAGGGAACTCAACACTGCGTCGTGCATGACGGCTCTGAAGCATGAATGAAACTTAGACCAATCTTGATTGGTACTACGTCACAACGTAGTGAGTGCCGGCCTACCCGGAAGTATAAAGGACGCCAGATCACGCCCACGCCAGCTTCGCTCTTCAGCAAATGCCCTGTGTGTGAACGAGAGACTTGTTTGAAAAACTTTGAATGAAAAGTATGGCGGAACATTCTAAGAAGTGTGTGTACCCCTGCCCTCGTTATATCACGGGTGGGGACACGCACCCGTTGTGTGTGATCTGCCTGGGAGCGCGGCACGCGTGGTCAGCTCTCGAGGGAGCTGGCGGCCAGCACTGTTAAACAGTCCTCTGCAGAGTGCTGTTCTCCCACCAAGCCGTGTAGAGTTACATCGACTATGGTGGGCGGGGCAGCAGGTCGGGCTGGGGCATGGCTGCATACTATGGCAGTATATTGCAGGCACGCCAGGCCGACCTGTTAAAGGACTTGGAGAAGACACATCTGTGGATGTGGCTGAGAGAGTCCCCTCCGGGGAGAGGCGGCTGGGGCTGTTTTTCTCTGCGGAGCCCCTTGGACACCGATGTAGTAATTCCGCCGTCTATGACGCTTCGGGCCACATTGGTTTCCAGCATACGAGAGCTGCCTCACAGCCCACCCCAAGGGGTTTTGGGCGGGCAGCAACGGTGTATGCGCATAGAGGATCGTACACGACTTCTCTCTGCCGTGCAGCTGTTTCAGGGGGCCGACAACGGTCTTCGAAGCAGACCCGAGATCGGCCTCGAGAGGCTGATTCCCGTGGCAGATTTTTTCCAGGCGTGGAAACACCTGTGGAATGTGTCGCCATGGGTCCTGCGCACTGTAGAAAAGGGGTACAGACTGCGGTTTGGCCGCAGCCCGAGAGTTTGGTGGGGTGGTCTGACCGCAGTGGTCCCGGAACGGGCTCGGGTTATGGAACAGGAAGTACACTCCCTGCTGGTAAAGGAGGCCATAGAACGGGTTCCTCCGCCAGAAATGGAGGCGGGTTTCTACAGACGGTACTTTATAGTTCCCAAAAAGGACGGAGGTCTGCGTCCAATTTTAGATCTAAGGTATTTGAACCGGTCTCTGAGGAGGTTCAGGTTCAAGATGCTAACAATACCTATTATCGTGAATCAAATTCGGTCCGAGGACTGGTTCGTCACGATAGATCTGAAGGACGCATACTTCCATATTCCTATAAATCCTTCTCACAGGAAGTTCCTGAGGTTCGCTTGGGGGCGGTTGCTGCCCAATATCGGGTGCTTCCATTCGCCTAGCACTCTCCCTCGCACATTCACCAAGTGCATGGATGCGTTCTGGCTCC
>CM044549.2:17694232-17714232 GCA_024416835.2 Perccottus glenii
AAGTTTATGCTTTTAATTTGGTATACTTTCAGTTTCATGCAGACTCTTATTTTGACGCGTTTGTTTGCTGAGCAAAACCGGAAGTAAGAGAAAAACCGGAAGTAGGGAAAACCGCATGAAAGAACGCGATAGAAACGGCAGACTGGATGGAAAGATAAACCAGTCGTTTCTTCAGAGAGAATTCGTCCTGCATGTTGATTCCCCAGCAGAAGCATCGCTTGTATGTATATGGTCTTCGTTATGACTAAGTTAACTTATAAGCATTTGATTATTTTGTGCTGTAAAAGTGATGTTCATGAAAGCTAAATGGCTTAGCTAATTACAGTATTTTGCTGTTTGTTTTCTAGTTTCACTCTCTCAATTTTCATCAGTCATCTCATATGTATGGATTCAGTTCAATGTGAAGAAAAATAAATCTACATAAAAAGAACTCCAGGTTTCTTCATGTTCATGAATAGAGAGAGTTTAGCTCACTGTTTAGTTGGAGTTGTTACACCTCAGCGAGAACAGTACATGTGTGCTTCCACCAGGTATCCAGAAGCCATCCCACTGAGGAAAATAACCTCTCAAGTCATCATTAAGGCTCTGGTAAAGTTCTTTTCCATCTTTGGTTTGCCAAAATTAATTCAATCCGACCAAGGCACAAACTTTAAGTCCAAAGCCTTTGCTCATGCTCTTAAAAGCTTGGGAATTACTCATGCGACTTCCACTCCTTACCATCCTGAAAGCCAAGGGGCTCTAGAACGATTTCATCAAACCATGAAATCTATGTTACGGAAACACTGTTGTGAGTCACAGAAAGATTGGGATGACAGTGCTCCCCTTGTGGTGTTTGCTGCTCGTGAAGCTGTTCAGGAGTCAATAGGATTTAGCCCTGCTCAACTAGTGTTTGGACATGAGGTCAGAGGTCCTCTAAAAATTCTTGAGCAGCTGGTTACTCCTGAAAAATCTGTCAAAAGCATCCCTGAGTATGTTGCCAATCTCCGAGAGCGTCTAAAATTGGCTTGTTGTTTGGCTAAAGAGAAGTTAATATCTCAAGAAAAAATGAAGCAGCACTTTGACATAAAAGCAGTTGTGCATTCATTCCAGCCAGGTGACAAAGTTCTTGTTCTCTCGCTGTGTGTGTGTGTGTGTGTGTGTGTGTGTGTGTGTGTGTGTGTGTGTGTGTGTGTGTGTGTGTGTGTGTGTGTGTGTGTGTGTGTAAGATGTTCAAACCATGTTTGAATCTGTAAGGGAGGGGGTGTTACATGCAGGTGAGATTTGTCTCTGCCTCCCTGCTCCTGTCTTTCCTCCTGCATCTCTCTCTCTCGCAGTGTTTAAATGTTCTTTGTATTTGTAAATCACATGTTGTTGGTTGGGAGGTTGGCAGGTGAGTGGGTACCCTATACATTTTTTGCACCAAGTAGAAAATTTCTGTTTAGCCCACTAGGTTTATTGGTTGTTGCCACCCGTGTATGTTCTGGAGTACAGACCTTTTATTTACATAATTTAAACCAGGACCTTTTGTTTCTTGTTTTAGTTCTCTGCTCAGTTAGTTAGTTAGGCTCTGTTTTGTTATATTTGTTTCTTTGATTTGGCACAACCGTACAGCCTTCCTCCCTCCACATTTGTTGGGTGTTTTATTTTTGTGTGTGTTTGGACCAATAAAAGCCAAACACCAAAACTCTATGACCTTGACTCTCTGTTTGTCTTGTACAACATTGTCTTCATCAACTGAGGACATAACAACCCCATGACGTTTGCGCTTAGGGCCCTCAGATGAACAGGGCCAGCCCTGCAAAACAACCAACATACTGTACATTAAGTGAATAAGTAAATACACTAACAGTATAAATTTGCTACCAGTGTGTCCTGTGTCCTATTTGTCAAACCCAGACAATTACTCTTATTCCACTTAAAAACACATATAAAACCAGTGGTGGGCCGTGAGGGACAGCAAGGTCTTCCCTGCTGGCCTAAACAATATTGGAACCACTGACTTTATATATTTTAATTTGTATAAAATTATTCCCAATTGTCTATTCTCTTCAAATCAAATCTTTTCTTTTGGTTGCGCTGCTTCCAGCAGTGTATGTTTATGCTGGAGCTTTTATCCAAACAGATTTCAGCCATGTGTTTCCAGGGTTAGAGGGCCAACAAAACCAAGAGGACACAAAAACCAAACAGACAGGAACCAGGGACCAAAGTAAAGGGTGTAGTTATCCCTTTTGTTTCTGTTTTTTTCTGAAAAACTTAAAATTTTCTACAAACACAACATTCGAGTCCACTTTAAACCTGGTAAGACGCTGCTTCAAAAACTGATCCATCCCAAAGACAAGATCCCCTCGCACAAACAGAGTAATGTAGTTTATGCAGTTCAGTTCAGTGAAGAGTGCAGTGACAGTAATGTCAGAGAAACAAAACCACACAAGAGGATGTATCAGCACAGAAGAGCCAATCCTGATGGACCTGAGTCTGCAGTCCACCTCCACCTCAAAGAGAAAGGGCATTCCTTTAAGGACAGAGCAGCCCTCTAGAGATATAAGCTCAGCTCTTTTACTAGTTGATCTCAAAATTGTTAAAGTTCCTTGGAATTAGAGACTAAACATCTTCACCTTAAAAACTGAGTCCAAATACTTTTGCGTGAACCTTTTCTAACCCATACGTGCATCAGCAGCAGCCTGCAGAATGAACCGTGGTTGCCTCTGTAAGCCTGTACAGTCACTTAAATGAGAAGGTTTTGGGATCAAAACTGCTGCGCTGTTTCAGCGGACATGACGTAATGCGCGGGTGTGCTCGCTCACCTGGTTCTCACTTCATGATTTGCCGTCATAAGTAAACTAAGCAACGCTACCATCAAAGTTGAAAATGAATCCTGCAAACACAGGGAAGACACCAGGCCTCCAGCGCACTCAAAACCGGCAGATTCTTCTTTGGTTGTTTGTCCGTGCTTGTACAGGCGTGCACTCAGTGAACACACACAATACTGGATGCAGTACCGCTAACGCCAGAGGTGGCACCCTAGTGCAGAAACTCTGAATCTTCCGTAATGCACCTTTAAAAAAAACGTCACCCATAAAAACTTACCTAAATAGACAGAAGCTGCAGTTACACATATATTAGCACAGCATTTGTTTTACTTCACAATGTAAACACAAGTTTGTGATTCCATTTGTATAATTTGTATAATTTCTTTAAATGGTGGAATCTCATGATGGCTGTTTCTAGACAACACTAAATAATACAACAGGTCAAGTTGAAAGATCACAGGAAACCACCACAAACAGAAGTGCAAAGCTGTAAGCATGAAACCATGAAGCTGCAGAGTTTTCTGAAGACCTTCATTTGAACTGATTTGAAAACAAATTTGATTCTTATTAGTGACTTCTCGACATTAACATGCTTATTATAGCATTCACAGCAGTTATAAAATTATACTCTACTCTAAGATAAACATTATTTAAAATGCGTTTGCATTGAAATTACATTGAATTACACAGAAATGTTTCTTTTAATGCTTCTTTGGAATATCCTGTACAGCTCGAGTACAATGTCAATTTAAGAAATATTTTAATGAGCAGATAAATTCTCTTTGCATGTCATCCCACTGCTTCAGCCACAGGTCCATTACAGACCGCTTTTTACCACATAATAGATGTTTAAGCCTGTTCTGGGGGGCGTGGCCACAGCTGAGGTAAATAAAACATTAAAATAAAAAGAGGCCTTTATAACTTGAGTTACACACAAAGAAATTGTTTAAAAAACACGCATAATAAAATCAGCTATAAAACTCAAAATGTATATAAACTTTATTACAGGCTCTAGGCCCAACAACAAGACATACAACATCAAGTAAAAAGAAGAAAAAAAAAAAAAAAGGCATAGATACGTACACACCTACAGACATACTTTGATTCATGAGAGCCTTAACAGGCACCCATACCAATGTTTCCACAAATATGAGTTGGGACATGAACTTAAACATTAGGTTCCTCAAGAGAGCCTGTAAAGTGCTTAGCCTTGAGTCACAAAAAAGATTACTTGCACTGCTACTCTTGGGCTTTTTCAGCAGTATCCTCAGGCAGTCATTATATGCTACCTGAAGTTTGCGCAGGGTCTCTTTTTTGTAGCTGACCCACAATGGTGCTGCATACATAGGGGTGCAGTATGCACGAAACAAGCTTACTTTCACATCATCAGAACAATGATGGAATTTACGGACTAACATGTTTGCTTGGACATACAACATTCGTCTCTGCCTATACATATCAGCATCATCTTCCATCTTGTCAGTGATGATGTGCCCAAGGTATTTCGTACAGTTAGATACACTGAGTGATTGCCCTGACAGGTAAAACATTGGAAAGTGCAGCTTCTGATCCTACTTCGTCCTACATATCAATACAACACTCTTGTTTGCATTGTACTGTACATCAAACTCAACCACATACTCAGAGCATATATTCAACAGCTGCTGCAACCCAACACTGCTGGGGGACATAATAGCCAAATCGTCTGCATACATCAGATGGTTTAACAGAGCATTCCCAATCAGACAACCTGTCTTACACTTCCCCAACTGTTTCGACAGACAACCTGTCTTACACTTCCCCAACTGTTTCGACAGGTTGTCCATGTATAGGTTAAACAGGGCTGGAGACAGCCTACACTGAAGGGTAATGATAGACTATTTCCCCATTTAACTTGCATATGTTGTTTGGCATACCAGTAAACCAGGATACGTATGATGCATCCAGGCACACCCCTAAGAAAGAGTTTAGCAAAAAGCTTATGGTGATTCACCCTGTCAAATGCCTTGGAAGCATCAATAAACCCTAGAAAGATTGTAGAGCCCTGCCTTCTGTAGGATTCAACAGCTTCTTTCAAAGCATATATACATAGATCTGTACTGTGCTTAGACTTAAAACCAAATTGATTTTCTGTGGTGTAGATGAACTCACTCAGTCTATTTAGGAGAATCTTTTCTAACACCTTCGAAAGAATGCTGGCTAAGGCGATGGGTCTATAGTTGTCCAAACTCCCTATTTTACCTGCCTTGTCCTTGATGATTGGCACTAATGTGACAGCATGGTAGTATATACTGGCAGTATACCATGTGTCATCAGCCCTGTGAAGCAAATAGACAGCAGAGCTTTTACTCTGGGGCTAGCTAACTTAAGATGTTCCGCAGTGATGTCATCCTTGCCACTAGCTTTCTTGTCCGCTAGTTGCTCTATAGCTTGATAAGCCTCGTTGGGAGTAAAATGAATCACTTCCTCATTTAACTTGCCCACACAATAGGGCTCACTTTTGATACAATTAAACAGAGCTGCGTAGTGCTGCCTCCACCGCTCTGCTATATTGTCTGCACCAGATACCCCTTCAATGTGGCATGGGAGTACTGCTTTGGCCCTATTTGTAGCTTTTACCTCTTTCCAGAACTCAGTGACATTATTACCATTATTATTATAAAATCCTTTGTGGACGCGTGCCCTCTTACCTATCTGACCTCATCACCCGGTATACTCCAGCTCGTACCCTTCGCTCTCAGGACGCTGGCCTCCTTCAACTTCCTCGAGTAAAGAAGAAGTCTGCTGGCTACAGAGCCTTTTCTTATAGAGCCCCATTTTTATGGAATGGGCTCCCGGTGGAAGTGCGGCGAGCTGACTCTGTTGAAGTTTTCAAAAGCAAACTGAAAACATACTTATTTCACAAAACGTATGGAGACTGATTGATTATAGGTATACGTTTACTGGTTGTAGCTGTAGGTACACGTTTACACTGGTTGTAGCTGTAGGTACATGTTTACACTGGTTGTAGCTGTAGGTACACGTTTACACTGGCTGTAGCTGTAGGTACACGTTTACTGGTTGTAGCTGTAGGTACACGTTTACACTGGTTGTAGCTGTAGGTACATGTTTACACTGGTTGTAGCTGTAGGTACACATTTACACTGGTTGTAGCTGTAGGTACACGTTTACACTGGTTGTAGCTGTAGGTACACGTTTACACTGGTTGTAGCTGTAGGTACACACTAAATCCGCTCATATTATCACATCTACCTATTACAGTTTGTTTTTTTTCCTCTTTTCTCCCTCCTCCTAGGGTCATCTACCTTGATGTTGGCTGCGGCCCCATCCACTATTGCACACCCAGAGTGGACACTGGACACTGCCAATATAAATGTTTTTATTTGTGAAAATGTTTGTGTATTTCTATGTATTTTTCAACTGTCCTGGACACATTCCTGCACGGCCTGTCCGTCCTGGGAGTGGATCCCTCCTTCTGTGGTTCTCCCTGAGGTTTCTCTTTTTTCTCGGCTGGGTTTTTTTTGGAGTTTTTCCTTACACTGATGGAGGGTCTAAGGACAGGGGATGTTGTCTAGTGCAGTCTGTTAAGCCCTTTGAGGCGACTGTTGTTGTGATATTGGGCTATACAAAAATAAATGTATTGGCTTGTCTATTACCAAGCAAGTTTTTAGCCATAGAATGAGCTCTTAAGGCTTGCTCATGCTTCCCAACAGAGCGCACTGCATATTTATATCTGGCATTGGTAAGTTTCTTGTGCTCTAAGTCTGGCCCCTGTCTGGGTCTACCAGCTATAACCCAGGCTCTATGAGCCATCTTAGCGGCTTCTTGATGGTCAGCTACATACTTGGTCCAACCAGGCTTGGTATTTGTAGCCTTTCTGGAATGTTTCTGTAAAGGTCTACTAGCCTCATGTATAGCACTCACCATACTATTGTACATTTTACATAGGTCATTACAGTGAATATCATCACATCACAGTTAATATTTAAACATAAAATAGCATCCCTGGGCAGGTGTACTTCTCTTAAGAGAACATCTGTCCTCCCACAATAAGATAAGACATCCTCTTTTGATAGTTTAGCCCAATTCACTTTAACCTCATTGACGCCAACTTACATTTACATTTATTCATTTAGCAGACGCTTTTATCCAAAGCGACTTACATTACATTACATTACATTACCAGTGTTACAGTCACTGGAGGCAAGGTGGGTTAAGTGTCTTGCCCAAGGACACAACGACAGTATGAACTGTGGGGAGAGCGGGAATCGAAACGCCTACCTTCCGGTTGAAAGACAACCGCTCTACCCACTGAGCTACTGCCGCCCCAACTTCTGTCGATCTGCTGCAGTCAGGTAGGTTTTCAACATTTATCGTCATAGAGACAGGTAAGTGATCAGTGTCAACCCATACAAAATTTCAACTATTTCCAGACTTTCATGAGCATCAGCTGTACAGATTACATGATCCAGCCAGGATGTTGTGTGCCATGCTTCACTGATGTAAGTATAACTATCTATAGGGAGTAATTTCATGCTGGAGAGAACCAGTTTACTGTCATGACAGAACTGCACCAAGTGCTGACCAAAGATAGATTTGTCATCAGAAATGTCTGCATTCAAATCACCCATCACAAATATATTTGCATATGTACATTCCTTAATATAGGAGTTTAAAAATGCCAATCTATTCAAATATTCATCTCTATTTTTATAGCAATCATATGGAGTATAAACATTTAAAATGATAAAAACATTCATATCATGCACAACTTTAATTGCAATGCACCAGTCCACCTCCAATCTGATAATAATAATTATTGGGTCATATTTCTTGCGCCACAAAATGGCCACACCTCCAGGTATTCTACCATGCACCATTCTGGTGCCTAAATCCGTTGTGGACTCTCCTGCTCCATGGAATTCACTGTGGACAGAATTAAGTTTATCAAGGTCCTGTTTGGCTAAAAATGTCTCTTGCAAGCAGAGAATGTCTGTGGTCTCCAGTAGCTGTTCAACAACAACACGATGCGCTCTGTCCCCAGCAGTCTGTCCTAGGCGCAAGCCTCGTGCGTTGTATGATATCACTCTGACCACCATCACTGTGACTAGCACTAGGCATCATGTACCCCAGCCCCTATTAAAGGCATATTCATCACTGACATTAGCCCCACCGAAGACTTGGGTTTGCGTGCCTCATAAAATCTCTGCACAAAAGTGCCTTCAGGCCACAGCTCTGGATTATACATTTCACCCACTTCTGGGTCTTATTTTAAAAGAACTAAACCGGCTTTGTATAGTTTCTACCTTTTGACAGGTTACATCACGCCCAAGTTTATTTTTCATGTAACTAGTCAAAGTCTCAGAGTCTAAATCAGGTGAGAATTTTGTTGCAAATACACTCACCAGCTTGGACTTAATGACATGGATGTCTCCTCCAGTACCAGTCCCAACAATACCACCAGTTTTTTTTCCCTTTGGGAGAATTCAGGTGAGGTTTGGGCTTCACTGAAGCATTTTCGGGGACCTGTTTCCGATGGCTGTTGCCCCTCTTGTCCCGGACCAGGTTCCATGGTGGGGTAGCTGCCACTTCACTCCACGTCACTTGAGGATCACCCTTTGCGGCGCTGATTTGCCGGTCCGGGCCCAAGGCAGAAATCTCCACCTTTTGGCTTGAGTCTTCCTCGCTGATCTGGCCCTCCACGCCATCTTGGGTCTTCTCACAGCCTTGTGAAGTGGATGATCTCTGACTTGCTCCAGGTTTGGTGGTTTGGAGAATAGGCCCTCTCTCCAGATTTAGTCTAGGCTGCTCAATAGCACCCAGATGTTGGTTTATGTCTGTGGTAATAATCCGCAGATCGTTACAGGTGTTTGTCTGCAAAGACACAGCTTGTTTCATGGTGGTAATATCTGCACTTAGTTGTTCAATCTTCCCAAGCAAACATGACACATCAAGGCTGTTAAAAGTCACAGGTGGTAGTTCATCAAGATGGTGAGAAACAAACCGAGGAACATTTTTACCAGCTTCATTGAGAAGCTTAAGGCAATTCTTAACATTCTTTGAGTCTTTTTGCAGCCCAGTGTGAGCCACAAGCTTGCGAGTAGTACCTGGGCACAGTTCAAATAGCAGTTTGGTGGAGTTTGTAATCCATTCTGATCCAAAATGGTCCACAGCCATCAAAACAATCTCGTCCTGTTTCACAGTTTTGATCTTAATATAAATAAAGTTTAAAAACTCATCTTCCACAATAATTTTCCCTGTGTCAGTGCGGTAGATTTCAGGTTTTGTTCGAATTTTGCTTCTACCTGCAGCACCTGCCCATGCAGCAGCAGCCATTTTGTCTGCTCTCTTATAAAATGAACATATATCAACATAAACATTTACAAAAGAATGTCTAAATGACACCCGTGCTCAAAAGTACTTTTATTCTTTAGGGATTATTCTTACAGTAAGCATTTCCATTTTATATTATATATTTTTTTTACATTTGACATAAATATTAAATAAAATGTAAATGTCATAATAAATTATCTTATATCAATAAAAAGGCAGGTCCAAAGCTTTGTAAATTGTCTAATTATAAACACATTAATAAAATAACTTTAAAACTGACACACTTGCTCATAATGTCTGGGACATAAATCTGCACTTTTTTTTTTTGTTTATTTTTACAGTGAGCTCTTAGAAAATAATATTCAAAAGTCTTTTGAAAGTAGTAGCTCCTAACCCCCTACATCCTTGGGCACTGCCTCCTCACCAGAAGCAGGTGGTGCTGGTGAAACCTTGGGTGTGGTTAAACCAAATGCACAGTCAGGACAGAGGGGAGTTTTCAAGTGAAACCTTTCTGTCAAATGTTGTACACTGTAAAAAAAAAAACCGTAAAAAAACGGTCAAATGACTGGCAGCTACGGCTGCCAAACAAAAACCGTAAAATTAAAGTAAAATATCTTAAATCCAATAAAGTGCAAATACTTTAATTTTACGGTTTTTGTTTGGCAGCCGTAGCTGCCAGTCATTTGACCGTTTTTTACGAGGTAAAACTGTTATTTTATGGATTTTTCCTAGATTGTAATGACCAAACACCTTCAATAAAAGTGATGCACTAATAGTTTTATGGGAAAACACTGTTATTTTACAGGTATTTTCTAAATTATTACAGTCAAACACCTTCAATAAAGTGATGCACTAATAGTTTTATGGGAAAACACTGTTATTTTACAGGTATTTTCTAAATTATTACAGTCAAACACCTTCAATAAAGTGATGCGCTAATAGTTTTATGGGAAAACACTGTTATTTTACAGGTATTTCCTAAATTATTACAGTCAAACACCTTCAATAAAGTGATGCGCTAATAGTTTTATGGGAAAACACTGTTATTTTACAGGTATTTCCTAAATTATTACAGTCAAACACCTTCAATAAAGTGATGCACTAATAGTTTTATGGGAAAACGCTGTTATTTTACAGGTATTTCCTAAATTATTACAGTCAAACACCTTCAATAAAGTGATGCACTAATAGTTTTATGGAAAAACGCTGTTATTTTACAGGTATTTCCTAAATTATTACAATCAAACACCTTCAATAAAGTGACAGCACTAAAGGTTCTAATGACAAACACTGTTATTTAACAGACCTTTGCTAAATTATAACGATCAAACACATTCAATAACTTGTCAAAACGTGCTCAAGGTTGTACATTAACAGTTTTATTTTGGAAGACAAAATAAGTCTGTAAAAAAAAAACTGTATAAAGCACGGATTTAAATCATTTCCGTAAACATATAATCTAAATTAAATGGAATGATTCAGTTGATAAATTACAGTATATATCTTAAATTAAATACAACGTTTTAACTAGTAGTTATAGAACAGTTATCAAATTCTCAAGCGTTAGGATTAAAGTGAAATTTTCTAAACATACTCTACACAAAACTGATACATACAAGATTTCACACCACTATTGATTCTAAACATTAAAGGGTTAGTTCACCCAAAAATGAAAATTATGTCATTAATGACTCACCCTCATGTCGTTCCAAGCCCGTAAGACCTCCGTTCATCTTTGGAACACAGTTTAAGATATTTTAGATTTAGTCCGAGAGTTTTCTGTCCCTCCATTGAAAATGTATGTACGGTATACTGTCCATGTCCAGAAAGGTAATAAAGACATCATCAAAGTAGTCCATGTGACATCAGTGGGTTAGTTAGAATTTTTTGAAGCATCGAAAATAAAGTTTTGTCCAAAATAAACGTTATTCAGCATTGTATTCTCTTCGGGTCTGTTGTCAATCCGCGTTCAAGACTCAGCAGCGTCACAGCAATCCTGCAAACGGCCCGTAATCAACTGGATCCTTGGTGCATCTGGGAGGAAAAAAAACACACTATGATTCTCTTAAAAAGGATGATTTAAATTATTTATGTTTCCTTTTAAACAAGCTTAATAAATTGTATTTAAATTGTCTGTTTGTCTTCTGTTTTGTCTGGTATCTAAAACTTGTGTCTGATGTGACAAAAAATGTGCATCACCAAAAGAAGGAACATGTAGATTCACAACAACAATGGATTATTTCTCTCAATTTTTCTCAATAAAGGATTGATGATGATTATGCGTTAAAAAAAAAGAAGGTCTAATCTCCTTGAGTGCAATTATTAAAGTACTGGAGATAGTTCACCCAAAAATGTATATTCTGTCATCATTTACTCACCATCATGTCTTTTCAAACCTGAAATTTCTATTTTGTCAAGCATTAAAAGTAGATATTTTTGAAGAATGTTGGCAATCAAAATGCATAAATGTTTGGAATAACATGAGGGTGAGTAAATTATTTGGGAGAATGTGCCAAACTCCTGGAGGGCCAGTGTAACCTTGCATCACATTGTAATAGTTAGACTTTGTTCCCTGTATTTATTAGCACAGTCTACAGCAGCGGAGTGATATTAAGTTACCTAGGCAACCTACCGTCCCGACTGTAGTGCGCTTCTGTTCTGTTTACTTTCGGCGCAGTACTAACCGAGCAAAGTATAATTCCGCCGCTGCTGAGAAACTAGTTCCAGTAAATGTAATGCAAACATTGAGATGCAAGTGTAGTTTGAGTTCTAACATTATTCTCTCAACAGACATTTACATCGGTAGTCTGGCGTTATAATCGATTTGCTTTTGGTGTACTGTGGAGTGGGTAAAACTGTTTTAATGGCAGGCTACAGGGATCTATTGACTCGCGCTAGCCTAGCCGGTGCTAGGCTAGCGCGAGTCACACACATGCAACTATATGGGCTTATATCCCGCCATCAACAGCAGATTCAAAAACCTAGTTTGCAGATTCTTCTAGAGTCAAGGAGTAACGTTATGGTTCGAGTTCCTCTCTGTCTAAAAAGACAATGTTCTCATTTCACTCATTGTAAAGCTCCTATGCTAATCTAAATAACTGTTAGCTGACAATATTTACACATGCAAACAACACATTAGCATACTACATTGAAATATGTAATCGCGTTTAGATGATCAACTTAACACACTATATTTTGATGTAACGCTAGCAGATTTTTTTTATAAAATAAAAAGTTATTTAACGTTACCTTCCACAGATTGCATTATGTCCTTTAGGCGTTGTTAAAAAAAATTGTTTTCCATCTTCCGTGTTTGTTCTTCATTTACATCCTGCAACTCGCTCAAAATAAAAATGTAGCAGTCCGATGTAAACCAATCCATGTTTAAACAATATAAAAAGCCACAGAACAGAAGTAAGTTAATACTGAATATCCCGAGCAGCAGCGCCCGCCCAAACTCACTCACTCACTCACTCACTCCAACTGACGTATTCAAATTTGAACTGTAAAGGCGCGCATAGTTGTTATTGGACAGATTCCTGGATCACACTCAGAATAACCAATCATTAAGCCTGTAGTCTCAGACTAAAATGCATGTTTGAGCTGTTTTACCTGAAAGCAACTTGCACTGACATGTCTTAAAATATGTCAGTGCCATTGTTTTGTCTCAAGATGCACACATAATGTATTTTTTTTTATCTAAGGCACATTTTTAAAAGCTAATCGCATGCCCTAATTAAACTAAGGTCTAATCCTGTCTTAATCTAAACTGGATATAAACCTTTAATATAATGAGCTACACATTTTTATTCTAATTTTACACAACTTTGTATGTAATTTAAGAAAACAGAAAAATACTGTATAAATAATATGGTAATTGTACTGTATAAAAAAAAATATTTACTTTAAAATAACAAGGAAATATGTAAGATTATTAGTATGGATATATTATTGTAATTTTACACAACTTAATATGTAATTTAAGAAAACAGAAAAACACTGTATAAATAATACAGTAATTGTACTGTATAAAAAAATATTTACTTTAAAATAACAAGGAAATATGTTAGATTATTAGTATGGATATAAACCTTTAATATAATGAGCTACACATTTAATTACACTTTATTATTGTAATTTTACACTACTTTATACGTAATTTAAGAAAACAGAAAAATACTGTATAAATAATACAGTAATTGTACTGTATAAAAAATAAACATTACTGTAATTTGACATTACTGATATAATCCTTAAATTAACAGACAATTCATTAATTTACAGATATTGTTTGTAATTTTACAGTGTTTTGAATGTAATTAAAAATAACAGAAAAATACTCTGAATAAAATTTACAGTTATTTTCTGTAAAATTAGGATTTTTTTTTACAGTGTAGATGACAGACAGCTACAGTAGGGTTAGGCTGGTAGAGTGGGCACAGCATCCCTTCCAGGCTTTTTACCTTGTGTTAAAGCACGCGGCTCAGTAGCTCAGTGGGTAGAGCGGCCGTCCTTCGACCGAGGGGTGGGCGGTTCGATCCCCGCTCAAAACATCATAACATCCCGCTCTCCCCCACATACTGCTGTTGTGTCCTTGGGCAAGACACTTAACCTACATTGCCTCCAGTGAGTGTTCTGTAACACTGGTAAATAGCTTAATGTATGTAAAGTGCTTTGAGTGTCTACTACAGTAGGTGGAAAAGCGCTATATAAAATTAAAGATTATTATTATTACGCTGTCAATTGCACTTATTGAGAGCTAAGGTGGTGAAATGCATAAACCAGTGTTAAACTTCATGCGTTGTCCTAAAATTTTTAAAGAATCTTGAGTGTATTCAACAGCGTAGTAGTTTTAACATTAGTCTAAATCAGTGTTGGGAAAGTTCACTTTCTACAAGAACTAGTTCAAAGTTCAGTTCACAAATTTTAAAATGAACTAGTTCAGTTCATAGTTCAAACTTCAAAATTTTGAACTAAGTTCACAGTTCCAAAAATGAACTAGTTCATAGTTCTTTTTTTCCATATGTTGCTATTCTTTTTCAAAATTATTGCCACAGCCCATATACAGTAGAATCACAGACAGCAATTATTTTATCAGTTTTAACAATGAAGCTATGCGTTAGATTTCATTTTCATATCCAATTTTCAATCCTTATCCAACCAGGGTTTACATTAGCATTGAGGGGACATTGTTGCTTTAATGCTTTGTTGCTGTCCATTCACTCCACACTAGTAGCAGCTGCAGCTTTCAACCCTACAGTACATTCTCAAGAACATGAGGAAAAACGTGCTGCTTGAATGGTCTTTTTTAATGAGGAATTATTCAAAGAAAAACAGGACAGTAATCATTAAGGTGAAAATGTTTTTAAATTTTAATAATTTTCCATTGTCCACATGCTAAAACAGATTATTGGAATCCTGGAAAAATAGACCAGGCAGGTTCAACAAACAAGTTACATGAATGAATTTAAATGATCATTAGCCTTGCTACATGCTGCTGTCGCCTCCATGCTTTATTTTTTTTTTTTTGATGACGCGTCACCAGGGCCGCGGGAAGTAATTTTGAACAGGGGGTGCTGTGAATGTTTTTTTTTTATTTATTTTTTTTTTTGACAAAAAACCTATGAGCCTATAGGCCTATTTAAAATACATTTTAAAAATAAATACATTGAGATTTACTACTTTATTGTCATATACACTTCAGCCAGGGTCTGAAACACAGACCTCAGTTCTCAGATATGCGCAATGCGCTATTAATCTGAAGCAGAAGCAGAAATAATAGTTTAATAATCGAAAGAAAACGAAATAATTACTTTCATTACAATTTCAGATAGCCTATACATACATGCAACTTATTTAGATACAACAAATAATATTACAACAAAATATAATATTAATCAAACTTCACAATAACGCTAAAACAACGCTGACAATCTTTGTCAGAAATATAATTTGTTTATAATAGTTTAAATAATAAAAAAACAAACAAAGTGGCACTAACATT
Organism: Perccottus glenii; assembly: GCA_024416835.2. Classification (NCBI taxonomy): domain Eukaryota; kingdom Metazoa; phylum Chordata; class Actinopteri; order Gobiiformes; family Odontobutidae; genus Perccottus; species Perccottus glenii. The sequence continues at coordinate 17,709,359 of CM044549.2, forward strand.
TAACACTAAAAATAGACTGACAGAAACAAATGGAACTTTTTTAATTTTCAGATAATGTTTATTGCAGATATATTTTGATAACTTTATAATAATTCCTAAACATAATACAATACAGTCAATAATATGAGTGTAATGATGTTGCGAGAGACTATAGCGGTCACGTGACAAAAGAACGAAACTCAGACCCAAAGACTGACTCATGAAATGAACGAGTCCTTCTGTTTCTGCATTCAGCCTATGGGGACTTGAATGAACGACTCAGAGACTCGGTAGATGAACAGTTCCTTTCTGTTTCCGGTAACTGCATACTGTTTCTCTATGGGGAAGGGACTTGGTGAACGAACGAAACGAACGACTCGGGAGATGAATGAGTCCTTTCTGTTTCCTGTATGAGATGTGGTGCAATGCGCATGCGCGGGTCTACACAAAAATGAACGACTCGCTCTCTGAGATGACTAGTCGTTCCCGAGTCATATTAAAGACTCGTTCAAAAAGAACGAATCGTTCATGAACGACTCATCACTAATAGACAGCAGCAAACTTGAAGGATGGGCAGGAACAATAACCAGGACTTTCTGGAAATAAATTACAAATATATACACACTTTTATTTCTTAAATAAGTAAGTCAAAGACTGCTTGTTTTCACCACCAAACACTTAGAATAAATTCATAATTTGCCAAAATGGTTTCTCTGTATTTCTTTAGTCATTCAAGCAAGCTTATTTAAGAAGGCTAAGACTCACACAACTCTGTCATGTTAGCATCCTCTCAGTGTCAGCTTAAGCAGCCTGAGAGACCTTGAGTTGTATAGACATTATAACACGTTAGCACAAAAAACTGACTGTAATTCTAGCAGATGACAATAACATATGCCCACATGCATGTGCTTCTTTACAAATGCAGAGTGTATTGCCCTAAAACCTACATAGTGTTCAGAAAAGCAATACTGCATAACTATGCCTCACCTTTTAAGAATTAAATTATATTGCCTCAGTTGTTTTGATGGTTTCCTGACAAAAAAAGAGAACAATAACTGCAGACAGTAAAAGCAGCTCTCTTTCGCCATGTTGCTTTAAATATTGGCATTTCCTATACACTAACAAACACAGGGCTTTATCTCTGTGGTTTTAGACAAACCTCTTGTGAGTTGCACAGAGCAAACTTGTGTTAGTACACCTGCTACAACATCTCACTTTAAATTGAAGACCTCTAGATGAACAGATATGGATATACCACAGTCGTTTCCATACCCCTGCTAAATATAAAATGTGTCATAAACAACCTCAGATGTTAAATGTTACATTGAAACAGCCAATCAGTGAACAGGTTTCCTTTTATGGAAAAGACCCTCATCGCTTTTAACATGAAGAGTCAGACTTCTGAGATTTGTTTTGTCGCCGGTCCTTGCCACACATGGACGGGAAGATGATTGTTGTGCTATTCGGTATTTTTACATGACTAAAAATATTTATATTGGTACTATGTGTGCATTTAAGTTCTGTTTAATATTACATTTTTATCGATGTGTGCAGGAATTACGTCCTTTGTTCAGCTTTGGGCAAGTGGATCAGTGTTGGATATGACAGTGCAACCAGGAGACAACATCACTCTCTACTGTGACTGTAAGCTACAAGTTGGAACATTCGTAATGTGGTACAGGAACTGTTCTCATGTTCATCAACCTTCAATGGTACTCACATTAAATCTAGAAAACTCAGAATATTTTCCCAATAAATCAAAAGATGACTGGATGAGTCCTTTGCATGGTTTTCTATTTGTGTGGAACATCTCGTCTAACACCTATGACCTGCTCATCACTAACATCTCACACTCCGACGAAGGCCTCTACTTTTGTGGAACTGAGACTTCTACAGTTGTGGATGAAAAATGTATTTCTTCATCATACAAGTATACTTATGGAAATGCCACAACAAGGATCATATTGAGTAAGTATGCTACAAACCATAAATAAATAGTAAAAAGATTTACTGATATCATGTTAGAGGGTTCAGGGTTATTGCATTAATTAATCCTTAAGAGACTCCTTTATTTATTTGTTTGCTGCGGGGTTGAGTTTGTTATTTGGGTTTGAGACCCCAGAAGAAAAGTAATGGATGAGCCCTGGGTTATATATCTAGTTCAGTTTTGCCGATAACAGTTTTGTTATCCGCCCCCCTCTGTAATGTCACAAGTCCACATATGAGACACATTTTACCACTTTACAATCATCTTAACTATAAGATATTTGGATGATACATTACAATAGACATGAAAGGACGTTGCGTCTAAGCTCATTGAAAGTTAGAGGTTTGAACAAGGTCACCAAGGTTTGTAAGGTTCTGACACACTTGCAACAATTAAAACAAGAATCTTTTTGTTTTAGTTTTTTTTACAAGAAACTCATTTGAAATCAGCTGATATATTAAGTATCAAGTGGGCTTGGCTTGAGTCACATTTTTATTCTAAATTTGATAACAAGTCTAGAGCAATTGTTATTAGTACATTTACATTTAAATTTACATTCCTCCTTTAGAAAAAAAGTAAAATGGTCTATATGAAGAGGGTGTATTTACCTTTTCAATCACTATCTAACAAATTCAAACTTTGTTATTTATTTTAAGTGAGACATTTATTTCAAAAACTGTCCCCTCACTTCCCAAACCGCCCACCCGAATCTCAGACTGACCAGTTTGTGAGCCTGAAATGGGACAGCAAATGTCAGATTTATTTTTTATATGGCAAGATAAGAGCTCTGGTAAAAAGACCCCACTATTATATTTAAACAAAAATGGGAGCATAAATTAGCTATAGACATCTCTGATAACCAATGGTAGATACTTATCAATCTGTGCAAGGCACTGTATAGAGCCCATCTTACAAATGTAAAATAAAAAAATCCAGATGTGTTGGAGTTTGTCAAAGAATTTCCTGCAGATATGTTTTGGTCATGTCCAAAGCTTAGAGAATATTACTCTAGCATCTTTCTAACTTTATCATAGGTCTTGCAAATTAATAATTAATAACTAATAGATCCTAATCTAATAGCCTTGTTTAGCCTTGTTACTTATAATAACATGCCCTCTTTATCACACCGAGTCATTGCCTTTACAACCTTGTCCTTCTCAAAGGGAAACATACAGCCCCACCAACATATGATATTTGGCTCCAAGAAATATTACAACGCATTTACATGGGGAAATTGCGGTAATTGTGATCATTATAAGCTATAGAGTTCCTTCTAAGAGTATGTTAATGATTAATCAATATGGTATTATAGTAACAGAGTTGAATTATTTTATTATTTAACCCCTGTTTTGTTTTTGTCTGGATGTATCTCCATGGGACCAGAGGGTGGCTGGGGCGGGATATGGAGTGAGAGTGTGTTTTTGAGTTGGAATTGGGGGAAGCAGTGGATGGATGGTTTTTAATTACGTCAATAACTACAGTCACTACTGGACCAGCCATTTTCAATAAACAGTCGGCAGGCTACCCTTAATAACATGTATCTCACAATTTTCACAATTTGAAAAGCATACACTTAAAGAACGAACACTACCTTCAACCAGTCAATAAACCCGCTGGAAAGTCAGCAACTACTTAACATCAAAATATCACTAAGATACAATCCCTAAATGGACATTCACAAAATTGATCAAGTTGAAGCAAGACTGTCTCACTAGGATTATAAATACATATCTAATAAAACCTCAATAGATATGATCTGTCGTCATAAAATCTATTATGAGAAGAATAGTAGTAATGCTCGTAAGATTTTTTTTTTTTTTCTAGAGCCAAATGAGGACCCAATTCCCGAGCCGAGTGTTTGTTGGACACTGCTGTTTTCTTTGTGCCCTGCTGCTCTTCTCTCCACTCTGCTCTCTGTGTTTTTCATTTATTTTGTTTGTCACAAGAAGGGTAAATAATACTATGACACTTTTACACACGTTTAATACATTGTTTTATATGTGATTGGTTAAAGTGTTTTTTTATTTTACAGATATAAACAGATCTGAGGCCAGAGTTCAGATGAGACACAATGAGGTAACAACAACATTTGTCTTTTGATCATTCACCAGTGAATAAGGAGCTTAACTTTTATATCAGTGCTATGTCATAACATCAATTGTTATATTTTAGGTTGAAGATGTGTGTTACGCTGCTTTAGAAATCTGTCAAGCTTTACAAAGGCCAAAGAAGAAGACAACACCCCACACTTCTGACTTTAGCACATACACAGTCGTCATTTTTAATTAAAATGCTGGGTTGTAAAGTCATGAAATGTCAAAAAGTCGAAGTGTGAAAGTGTAATTCAGTAGTGAATTTTGTCATGGCTAATAAAGATTATTTATCCATTCATTTTTATCGTTTAGTCCCATTAGGGGTCACGAGTGACTGAGCCTTAGACACAGACAGTGACAGGCAACCTTTAACTCTCACATTCATTCACTAGGGACACGTTATTGTTGCCATTTCCAGTCTTTGGACAGAATACAGAGTACCTAGGCCTAATCAACAAGGACACGGGTATTTTTATAAACGTGACTTTTTTTACACGGTTCTGCCGTTCGTCCACACGGAAACGCAGTATCAGGTCACTGAAACCGAACATTTTTGAAAACCCCTGCAAGGGTGAGGATTTTCAGAAACGGCGATTGCAGCGTTGTCGTGTGGACAGTAAAACCGGCGTTTTTGCCTTGCGACATCAGAGTGTGCGCCGTAATCCGCGGGGTCTGATTGGCCAACATGCCTTTGCGATTAGGGTGATATCGCCGCCTGCTGGTGTGGCATGCTCTTGACAGCGCTTGATAGCAGGTTTTTGCGCTTTCATGCGAGCGTTTGTGGACGGGATTTTTTTTTAAAACGCAGGAGGAAA